>JACEIK010005945.1:14516-99812 GCA_018107945.1 Datura stramonium
CTATAAAGCGTATCACGGGACCTATATTATTTCCCGTGATCATTAACTCTATTTATGTAACATTGAGATACTTTAGACTTCCGCTTATCCATGCTTTTAATTTAATTCCCGCTTGTCTATGTTTTTAAGTCATGTTATGTATGTGCCATAGGTTAGCTTGGAGCTATTCATGATTCTAGGTCCCGTGTCTCGATTCGGGGTCCCAACTCGGGTCGTGACTAACTTGGTATCAGAGCATTAGGTTTCAAAGTATCCTAGGGTTTCTAAAATCCACGTTAAGTAGAGTCTTTTTCATGGGTATGAAGTACGCCACACTTATGATGAAGAGGCTACAAGACATTTTAGAGAACTTCCCTTCTTTCATGATTCTATCTTGTGCTATGAGTTCAACTTTCTCTCTATTCCTCTAACTCTAGATTTACGCATTTACAGAATCATGCCTCCTTGCCGATTCAATGGTAGATGAAATGGAAACGGAAATGGCCATAACAATGGGCAATGGAGATGGGCATCAGTAGGTCGCACTAGCTCTTGTGGATCCCTTGCCTGGTAGGTTACCCTTGTTGAGTTTAGAGCCTCCTTCTAGATGTTAGCACAGTCCATGATCGCTCAAGTAAACCAGTAGACGGTGGCTCATACTCCCCAGAATGGGAACGCGATAGTGGCAAGAGTGCAAGATTTCATCAGGATGAACCCACCTCAGTTTCATGGGTTGAAGATGGATGAGGACCCGTATGAGTTCCTTGAGGAGGTGCAGAAGATCACCCAGATTATGGGGGTGAGGGAAGAGGAGAGCATAGACTTAGCCTCCTATCATCTGAAGGGGGTTGCTCACATATGGTTCCGTCAGTGGAAGGATATCAGGGGAGTTGGCGCAGTTACCGTGGGTTGGGATGAGTTTATGACCACTTTCTTTGAAAGATTCTTCCTTAGGGAGTTGAGGAAGGAAAAGGTGGAAGAGTTCATCAACTTGAGGTAGAACATTATGACTATCCAAGAGTATGCTTTGGAGTTTACCCGGTTGTTCAAGTATGCATCGGAGATGATAGCCGATCAGAGAGCCCCTATGAGTAGGTTTGTGAACAGTATGGAAGACGTTTTCTCAAAGAGTGCAGGACCTCTATGTTGCACAATGACATAGACTTCTCATGATTGGTCATATATGCCCAACAGATAGAGGCGGAGTAGGTGAAAGAAATGGAGAGAGAGGCCAAGAGGCCAGAACAGGTAGCTTTGGGTTTTTCCAGCAGGTCCAGTGGAATACATCGTCTCCAGCCCCACTAGAGGTCATTGGCCCTAGCATCTCATCAACCAGTGTTCCATCTAGACCTTAGGGTGATTAGAGGAGCGGGCGTCAGGTTCTAGAGGATAAAGGACCATGTTGGTAGAGGCACTTTCCTAGTTTGCAAGAAATGTGGTAAGAACCACATAGTTGGATCAGATGTTTGCTTCGGGTATGGGAAGCTTAGGAACATGCATAGGGAGTATCCTTTGGCTAGGTAGGGTGACAGCAGAGGTCGTGCCCAGGCCACCAGTTCAGCAACAGCTCCAACAACACGTCCTTTCAGCAAGGAGCTTCTACTAATGCAACTAGTGGTCAGTGCCAGAATAGATTTTATGCCCTCTCATCTTGTCGGGGGAAAGTGATTTCACCTTATTTGGTTATTAGTATGTTACGAGTATTCCATCTTGATGTATATGCATTGTTAGATCCAGGGGATATCTTATCTTTTGTGACTCTTTAGGTTCCTGTCAGTTTCGGAGTCAGTCCTGAAATACTATCAGAACCCTTCTCAGTCTCTACTCTGGCCGATGAGTCAATTATAGCTCGACGGGTATACAAAATTTGTCCTATCACGATCCTTTAGAAAGTCATCTTAGACGACCTAGTGAAATTAGATATGACTTATTTAGATGTTATATTCGGTATGGATTGGTTACATGTATGTTACGCCTCAGCCGATTGTAGAACCCGTATGGTAGAGTTTCAATTTTCGGGTGAGACGGTCCTAGAATGGAAGGGTAGTTTAGCTATGCTTGTAGGTCGCTTTATCTCCTACCTCAAGGAAAAAAAGATGATCTCTAAGGGCTGTGTTTATCATCTAGTTTGGGATATGGATGCTACGTTCGAGATCCTGACTCTTTAGTCATTTCATGTCGTATGTGAATACCAGAGGTTTTCCCGAGCAGGAGATTGACTTTGATATTGACCTTCTTCCAGATACACAGCCCATATCTATTCCTCCTTATAGAATGGCCCCAGCTGAACTAAAGGAGTTGAAGGAGCAGTTGAAATATCCCTAGATAAGGGGTTTATCAGGCCTAGTAAGTCCCCATGGGGTGCACCAAATTTGTTTGTTCGAAAGAAGGAAGGTTCTCTTCGTATGTGCATTAATTATCAGCAGTTAAACACGGTGATAAACAAGAATAAGTATCCCCTCCCCAGGATTGATGACTTTCTTGACCAGCTTCAGGGTGCTAAGTGCTTCGCTAAGATAGACCTCAGGTCTAGTTATCACCAGCTCAGAGTTAGGGAGGTGACATTCTGAAGACAGCCTTCAGGACTCGGTATGACCACTATGAGTTTGTGGTTATCTCTTTTAGATGAACGAATGCCCCTACAGCCTTTATGGACTTGATGAATAGGGTGTTCAAAATTATTTGGACATGTTCATGATTGTCTTCATAGATGATATTCTTATATACTCTCGGAGCAAGGAGGACATGTCGCTCACTTGAGGGTTGTATTACAGACTCTTAAAGACCTTCAGTTGTTTGCTAAGTTTAGCAAGTGTGAGTTTTGGCTTGACTTTGTGGCGTTCTTGGGTCACGTGGTGTCTAGTGAGGGTGTGCAGGTAGACTCTCAAAAGATAGAGTCCGTGAAGAATTGGCCTAAACCAGTCACTCCTACAAATATTAGGAGCTTTTTCGATTTAGCTGGCTATCACCAGAGGTTTGTAGAGGGATTTTCCTCCATCGCAGCATCATTGATTAAGCTGACTCAGAAAAAGGCCAAGTTTCAACAGTCTGATGCTTGTGAGAAAGCTTCTAGGAGTTGAAGACTCAACTCATTTCAGCCTCAGTTTTGATTTACCCGAGGGCACTGATGCTTTTTGGTGTATTGTGATGCATCGAGGATCGGTCTTGGGTGTGTATGGATGCAGCGGGACAAGGTTATTGCATATGCTTCTCTTCAGCTTAAGACCTACGAGAAGAATTATCCAACTCATGATCTGGAGTTAACGGCGGTGGTTTTTGCCTTAAAGATTTGGATGCATTATATGTATGGGGTGCATGTGGATGTGTTCATGGATTAGAAGAGCCTACAATATGTGTTCACTTAGAAGGACTTGAACTTGCGACAAAGGAAATGGATAGAGCTTCTCAAGGATTATGATATGAGTGTCCTTTACCATCGGGGAAAGGCCAATGTAGTAGCATATTCCCTTAATGGATTATCTATAGAGAGTGTGTCCCATGTTGAGGATGGGATGAAGGAGTTGGTGAAGGATGTACATCGACTTACACAGTAGGGGTTCACCTTGCTGACTCAATAGATGGTGGAGTCATTGTTCAGAATAGGTCCGAATCTTCATTGGTGACTGAGGTCAAGGCTAGACAAGGTGAGGATCCTATCCTAGTAAAGTTGAAGGAGGCGGTCCAAAATCAGAAGGTGGAGGTTTTCTCCCAAGGGGGAGATGGTGTACTTTGTTATCAGGGTCATTTATGTGTTCCTTGTGTTCATGATTTAAGAGAATGAATATTACATGAGGCTCATGGTTCCTAATATTCTATCCATCTAGGTTCCACCAAGATTTACCATGACCTACAGGAGGTCTATTGGTGGAATGGCATGAAGAAGGACATAGCAGAGTTTGTGGCTAAGTGTCTGAACTGTCAGCAAGTGAAGGTGGAGCATAAGGGACCTAGGGCTACCAGACATTAGTATCCTTACTTGTAAGTAGGAAGATATCAATATGGACTTCATCACAGGATTGACTCGTACACGCCAATAGTACGACTCTATATGGGTGCTGGTAGACAGGTTGACCAAAGCAGCATATTTCTTACTGGTAAAAACCACATATTCAATTGAGGATTATGCTAGATTGTACATTCGAGAGTTGGTTAGGTTGCACAGGGTTCCATTGTCCATTATATCATATAGGGGTACTCAGTTCACCTCTCAGTTTTAGAGGTCATTTCAAAAGGGTCTTGGTACCCAGGTGAAGCTTAGCACAGCCTTTCACCCGCAGATAGATGGTAGGCCGAGCAGCCCATTCAGACTTTATAGGATATGTTAAGAGCTTTCATGATTGACTTTAAAGGTAGTTGGGATGATCACTTTCATCTTATTGAGTTTGCCTACAACAACAGTTATCATTCGAGCATTCAGATGGCTCCATTTAGGGCTCTCTATGGGCGGAGGTGTAGATTTTCTATTGGTTGGTTTGAGGTAGGTGGGCAACCCTGATAGGGTCGGATTTAGTTCATAAGGCCATAGAGAAGTTTCAGCTTATTAGAGAAAGGCTAAAAACAGCTCAGAGTCGACAGAAATCTTAAGTGGATATGAGAAGGAGAGAACTTGAGTTTGAGGTTTACGATTGGGTATTTCTGAAGGTGTCTCCTATGAAGGGAGTTATGAGGTTCGAAAAGAAGGGGAACCTCAGTCCCCAATATGTTGGGCCATACAGGATTGTGAGACATGTTGGCAAGGTGGCCTATGAGTTGGAGCTACCAGTGGAGTTAGCCTCGGTTCATCCGGTGTTCCATATGTCCTTATTGAAGAAATGCATCAGTGATCCAACCTTGGTTGTTCTGGTAGAGAAAATAGGGGTGAAAGATAGCCTTACTTATGAGGAGGTTCCAGTTAAGATCCTTGATCGTCAGGTTCGGAAGTTAAGGAACAAGGAGGTAGCTTCAGTAAAGGTTTTGTGGAGGAATCAGCTTGTTGAGGGACCTAAGTAGGAAGTCGAAGAAAAGATGATGGCTAGATACCCGCATCTTTTCCCTTCCGATCCCATTCTAGCTTGAGGTACAAATTTCATCCTTAGAATTCTATTCAATTTCATGTCAATATCATGTCTCTAATTTTTTTCATGTTTTAGCATGCATATGCGTTTCGTGAGTTTAGTTCAGTCATATATTTCAGTATATAGTCAGTCTCTCCATCAGTTTTCATCTATAATCATTCAGTTTTGGGATTGTAGTTCTTTTCCCTAGACTTCCAGTACACTTAAGTCAATATTCGAGGATGAATATTTCAAGCGGGTGATATTGTAACACCTCGGACCTCGAAATAGCTTTTTGAAGGAAAAATAACTGAAATTACAAGTCTGGTGTAGGGAGTGATGGGTTGGATGATGGCCCTTCATCTCCCTGACAATGCAAGTGATGGTCGTCAAACAGGTAACAGACCATCACCGGTGATGTCCATGTCTGACGGTGTGGCTGACAGCACATCACAGCCCTGACAGTGATGGTAAAGATTGTCAGACCATCAACGGATCATTTTTTGGATCATCATTAGGTGTTTCTGGGTTCAGGGCTTGACGAGGGACCTAACAGACCATCGGAGGAGTGATGTCCCATCACTTCTACCGTCAGAGCGAGGTTTTGACTAGGCCTTATTGTTTAAGGGTAACAATGGTATTGACGGACCATCGGGTGTGTGACGGCCCATAACCCGTACTGTCAGATCGCCTAGTCATTCAGTTTCTGCATGATTCTCAAGGGCAATTCTATAATCTCTTATACTTTTAACTCCTACAATATGTCATTTTGGGCTTCCTAATGAGGGTTTTAGAGGGTTTAACTAGCCTAAGTCATTATACCCTCATTCTTGGTTTTAGAGGGTTTAACCTAGCCTAAGTCATTATACCCTCATTCTTACTTTGAATTCAAAATTCCTCTTACAAGACCATTAAGAGTTCTTCATCAATTTCACTCTCATCTTCTCAAATTTTCTCTTTAGGTCTCATGTTAAAGCTAGAATTTCAGTTAATCCAAGTACGTGGGATTGTTAATGAAGGGTTTCTTCCACCCTCATGTCCTTTCATCACTTAAACTCATGACCACCCATTCCCCATGCCCAAATTTAAAAGTTCTAGGGATTATGTTGGGTATTGTTGAATTTCTCTATGATTCTATTATAGCTATGGCTAATTTGATGAGATCATTGATTCCATGATTAGGATTTCATGTTCCCTTCAAGTTTTCATGAAAATTATGGTCCTCTATATTACAAGCATGATTATAAATTTCTAATGCTAAATTCCTTTTTATGATATTCTATGATCCTCTTATGTTTTCAATTCTCTCAAGCTGTAATTTATGTTTTATGATGAATGATACATGATTTCCTAAAAGAATCCTTCATGGATCTATGAATTTCAAGTATGAGGATTTTCTCAAGTATGCCTGACTTTCATGATTATCAAGTCTATGATTATGGCCGACTCACAAGCCCTTATTTCATGGCTAGTTCATGTATTATAAGCATGTTCACAATTATTATGATTTAAACTAGCTCATGAACTTCATTTATGATTTCACGATACTCATTATGAGCCATGTGCATATTTTTGGGAGTAGTATCTAGCACCAAGTAGGTCTGAGGTTCAGGCAATCCCAAGTCTCAAAACTACGTGCCAATGTAGGTTGATATTCATGTTAACCCTACGGAGTCTCTTCAATGATCATGCCATGTTATTTTTCTTTGCCCTGGCAAGGCTTAGGAAAGCTCTGCCCACTTGAGCAAGATAGTTGGGGCATCATGTAAGCTCTATCATGATGGTGTCGGTTATGATGAGTCCTTACATTGTTCCTTATATTGTATGTATGATTATGATTATGATACTTTGGCTCAAGTTATATTTTATGAGGTTTCTTTTACGATTACAATTACGACAAGATTATAAGTAATTTTGAAAACCTTCAACCCTTGTGTTTCGATTATGATTATTACTTCATGTTTTTCTTGAAATGTCCTACTCTCGTGAACTTTTATGATTTCAATTATCCACTTTAATTACCTTCATACTCTATGCTATATCGTTTCATTATACAGGTTCGAGCATTCAGACTCAGTCGCGCCGTTAGTCCTGCTCCCACCTCAGACCGCATTAGTCCAGTCTTGGTGAGTCTGCATCTATCGAGGAAATTCTCCCAATTTATGTTTTGTATGTTATCTCAGTTTTAGACTTTAGCGAGTTAGTTTGGGGTGTTGTCCCATCAGCTCATCAGATGTTCTAGAGGCTTTTCAGATGATATGTAGATGTTTCAGCTCTTGTTGAGTGTTGACTCCGTTGATGTTATGTTGAGATACTTTAGACTTTTGCTTATCCATGCTTTTAATTTAATTCCCTCTTATCTATGTTTTTAAGTCATTCTATGTATGTTCCATGGGTTCTCTTGGAGCCATTCATTGTTCTAGGTCCTGTGCCTTGATCCGGAGTCCCAGCTCGGTCGTGGCATTATTCTTGGCATGGACTGGTTAGATTCTTTCTATGCCTCAGTTGACTGTAGAACTAGAGTCATTAGATTTCAGTTTCCTAATGAACCAGTCCTAGAGTGGAAGGGTAGTACTTCAGTGCCTAAGGGTCGTGTCATTTCATACCTTAAGGCTAGAAAGATGATCGCTAAGGGGTACATCTATCACTGGGTTAGGGTCAAAGATTCTAATTCTGAGGCCCCAACACATTAGTCAATTCCAGTTATAAATGAGTTTTCTGATATATTTTCTGAAGATCTTCCCGGAGTTCCTCCCAAATGGGAAATAGACTTTGGCATAGACCTTCTACTAAATACCCAGTCCATCTCTATTCCTTCTTACAAAATGGCTCCAGCTGAGCTAAAGGAGTTGAACGAACAATTGAAAGACCTTCTAGATAAGGACTTCATTGATAACGCTCAAACTCACACTTCCTGACAAAGTATGAAGCGATCGTTATCAATAAAGAACCCAACAAAGATTGGGGTCGAACCCACAGGGAATAGGGTAAGGTCTAGACTAATACCGATAATTGAACTTGTTGGTATATCTCCAAATTGGGGGGTATAAAGAAAACAATAATAAAACAAAGATTATAGTTGTGATTTAAATCAAGAATTACAAACAACTAGGGTAAGTGTTCACCATGGATACATAACTACTTCGGGTATACACACGTGATCAATCCCAATGCTTACTTGTAGATTTGATAACTAGGGTTCATCCAAACAACTGGTTCGTCCCTATTGGATGACTATACTCAATCACCGGGTCAGGTCTCATGAGCGATTTCAAACTAACCGTTATCAATATGTTCCAAATTTAATTATCCTGCGACCACAACTCAAGTTAATACAATGATCATAAAGACCGAGGCTTTGTTGTAATTCTCTTTTCCTAATCTCTACTTCTCTAGGTTCAAGAAAGAAAAGAATTCGGGAAAGTCCTAAGGTTGTACACCATTAAGAAACGTTTAAACATGAAGAGAATACAATACAAGCTTTTTGCATTAGTTTTGAATCACTTTTGTGCAATCCTAATTTGTTAATCCACCATGGTTTCCACAACTCCTAGTTGTGGAGGCCTCTCATGATTGTAAGATTATAACTTGTATTCATAGAAAAACACATAATTAAATACTTACAACAACAATTGGAAGGAAATCAGATTTGATTATCAAAGAACAATCTCAAGAATAATGTAGGAAATCAAGAATTTGATCCCAAGAATTTCTCCTCAAAACTTGATAAAAATTCACAAAAATAATTCTTCACACGTCTACTAACTCAATTTTGTCCTCTTCTCTCTCTAATATAAAACATAAAGGCTATTTATACAGATATTAGAAATTTTTGCCTAAGCTAATAGGGAGTTTTCCTTATCTGGTGTTGACTGTGTCACGACTGGACCTACGACCCATAGCAGGATTGTACAGGGTATACCTGCTTTCCGTATGTCATTGGCTGTTGCAGATTTGGCTAAGTGTTGGCAGGCTGATACGAATCGTACCTTCATCCTACGAGTCGTACAATGCTTCCGTGGTTTGGCCCTGAGAACTCTAACATCTTCTGGAATTTTTCACGAGTGTTGTAGTACGACTCGTACCTTCTTACCATGAATCATACTATCTGTAGTGTCAGAAGTTCTACCAAGTACTGAAAAATCTTGTGAAGTTCACCACGGCTCCTGGTACAGTTCATACATTGATGCCACAGTTTCTGAGTCCCTCTGTGCCAAGAGTCTTCTTTTGTGCAATTTCTTTTGAATAATTCCATGACTCCAGTTGCGGCTCATACTGAGAATCATATGTTGCCTTCTTCCCACTTCAGCCTTCTTACTTTCATCACGATTCTCAGTACAATCATACAATCAAGGTACGGCTCATACTAAGACTAGCACTTTGGCTGATATTCTGCATTTTAAGGCTTGTTTTGCACATCTTTTCTCCAACACTTATTCTCCCTGAAATAAAAGTAAAAGTGCCTCATATCCATATAAACATACCTAAGTCCATGCTATTTTCTCAGTTTTAAGCGTCGAAAGTATTGTAAACTCACAACACATCAACACTCTCATCTTAAGACTTTTGCATGTCCTCAAGCAAAGAAAAATAAAACTAAACACGATGCTTAACTAGAAAATAAACCTAGGATACTACAGTCAATATCAAAAAAAATTGCACTATGACTCAAAAAGCTATTGACCCTTTTCCCGTGAACCAAATCACCACATGCACTACAAGAAACTGCAAAACATGATAAGCAGGGATCAAGATATGTTATCTAGCTATTAACAGATTGTCAAGTCATCACCGATGTTTTTTACACAGATCACTGGTAAAGTTAAACACAAACCATGTACCTTCACAGCAAATGAAGTTCCCCACTCACAGATATAGTAAAATGTATAAAATGGTACTGAACAAGCGAGACTCTCACTCTCACAAAGAAGTTGCAAATACTGCATATCGGATACCGTAGGCTCGCCCTTATTTTCTCTACTTCGGTTTGTTAGATGGTCAGGTTAGGATCACTATAGGGCTTGATTTGGCTTGTAATGTAGGCTTTCGGGCTAGGTAAGGTAGATATGGGATCTTTAGAGTGACTAAACCCTTCCTTGGCACTACATATATGTGGCTCCATTTTTCACTTTTTTCACCCTTTTTGCTTCTTGCATTTTTTTCCTCCCTTTTCAGCCATTTTTTCTACACTTGTATGAGTGTGGTGTGTTTCTTCAAACTTTTATGCATCTTTCTCTTTTTGTATTTTCTTTTTCAATTTTTCTTTTTTTTATTTTTTTCTTTTGTCACACCACACCTCATTTTTCACCTTTTTTCTTTTCTCTTCCTTTTTCACCTTCTCGAACTTTATGCGCCCCTACTCTAGCCACCCTCAACTTAGCATTTTGCTTATGTTGAGATTCACAATATCCAAGGAGGGAACAGGGCCAAAACAGGTTCATTATAAAAAAAATTAGGCACAGTTAATTGGTTAATCAAGAAAAATGATCTATTTAAGGCTCAAAAATTTGGATCAAGGGAATCATATGATTTCAGTAAGGTTATTTAAGCTAAAAATGAGTTAAACAAGAACACCCTATGATCCTCTCCTCACCAACCATCCTAAAACCTATGCAAAGACTAACTGGGCAAGTTCTAGACATCTCAATTCTCAAATTGGTATGTGTTCATGAGCTCTTACATTGCTTTCATTTTTCTAATTCTTGAGAATGTAAATCATGTTGTATCTGACTTTCTCAATACTCATGTTCACCATTACCCATTTTTGTATTTTTTCATGGTTGAATATTCTCATTATATAGGTATGTGGGGGTCTATTGTGATGCTTCGAGAGTTGGGCTAGGTTGTGTTCTGATGCAACACGGCAAGGTCATTTCTTATGCCTCTAGACAGTTGAGGAAACACGAGAAAAATTATCCTACCCATGATCTTGAGTTGGCCGCAATGGTATTTGCATTGAAGATTTGGCGCCATTATTTATATGGAGTACATGTTGATATCTTCACATATCATTACGCAGTAATTAATTAGGTAATACCTTACTCACTCATGGTACATGACTTGCATTCACTATACCTGTCTGATTTATTCATCGCTTAACAAAAACTACACATTCTAATATGCTAAATGACATAAAATGATCCACAGAAATCATACATGCAATCACAAATACACAACTAATCATCAAAAAAAATTTTAAACAAGGTCAATTTTTCAAAATATCAAAGATAGTGCAATTTATTGGCTGAGTACTCCTAAGTTACTTTCTAATCAAACAAAAATTATTAAAAAAATAAAATCTTAAACATGCCGGTTCTACCAAATAACATGCCCGAGGGAAAAGAAACACGATAAGAAAAATCCTCGAACGAATCAAAAACCCAAAAATATACAAGTACACCCCCTCCCCTTTTCTTAAAAGGCGTGCTTCATCCTCGAAGCATAGAATGTAAGAACCGAAGGAAGGGAACATACCTACATCTACTCAGACTTCACCATCCATGGGTTGCCTCCCATGCAGCGCCTGATTTATTGCCGCAGCACGACGTAACTTTTGCGACTTTCAGGTATCATCAAGGTACACCACCTGGATTCCTCTTAATTCCTCTAAATCTCCCAAATATAGTTTTATTCTTTGCCCGTTCACTTTAAACCTTTTTTCATATTTGTTCTCAAGTTTCACTGCACCGTATGGGGATATATGCACCACTCTGTGAGGTCCCATCCATCTAGATTTCAACTTTCCAGGGTGCAAACGGAGCCTTGAGTTGAACAGTAGGACCAGATTGCCCGTGTTATACTCCCTTTTTGCAATCTCCTTGTCATGATAAATCTTCATTCTTTGTTTATAAATGGTTTCACTCTCATAGGCTCTAAGTCAGAATTCGTCCAACTTATTGAGCTAGTCAAGTCTCAACTTGGCTACTTCATTCCAGTTCAAATTCAACTTTTTCAAAGCCCATAATGCCTTATGCTCTAATTCAACCGGCATATGACATGATTTTCCATAGACCAGTTGATACGGAGATGAACCAATGGGGGTTTTATAAGCTATTCGATAGGCCCACAGCGCATCATCGAGCTTCCTAGACCAATCTGTCTGATTAGTATTCACTATTTTGGCAAGAATGGTCTTTATCTCCCTATTTGAAACTTCCACTTGTCCACTTGACTGAGGATGGTAAGGTGTTTCCACTTTATTCTTAATGCCATATTTCTCTAGCATGGTTCTAAAGAGATGATTACAAAAGTGTGATCTACCGTCGCTGATGATTGCTCTGGGAGTGCCAAATCTAACGAATATGTGCTTCCGCAAAAATGCTATAACACTTTTGCCTTTATTGTTAGGTAACCCATTTGGAGACATAGTCCACTGCCACCAAGATGTATTTTCATCCCATATGAACTGACAAATGGGCCCATGAAGTCTATATCCCATACATCAAATAACTCAACTTCCAGAATAGGGGTCAATGGCAACTCATGCTTACGGGTAATGCCCCCCTGCCTTTGACATTGATAACATACCTTGGCGTAATCATAGGCATCTTGGTGAATAGAGGGCCACTTGCAAGATTTTATGTGCAGTTCGAATATCACTATGGTGACCCTCAATTGGAGATGAATGACAGGCCTCTAGAATGCTCAATATTTCTACCTCTAGCACACACCTACAAACGATCCCATCTTCAAAAATTCGAATATGTATGGTTCATCCCAATAGTATCTTCGGGCATCGAATAAGAACTTCTTCTTATGTTGGGAAGTCAGGTCTACTGGGATCATGTCGCTAACCAAATAAGTTACAAAGTCAGCAAACTAGGGAATCAAGTCCTGAGATGCATCTAGTACCTACTCATCTAGGAATGCATCATCAATATCAATCTCCTCTCTTTCCCTAGCTTTAGACTCTAGCCTGGATAAGTGATCAGCTACCTAATTTTTAGTCTCTTTCCGATCTTTGACCTCAAACTCAAATTCTTGAAGCAACAGCACCCACCTAGTCAATCTGGGTTTAGCATCCTATTTAGACATTAGATATCTCAAAGCGGCATGGTCAGTATGGACAATCACCATAGTTCCAAGCAAGTATGCTCAAAACTTCTCAAATGCAAAAATCACTGCTAGCTGCTCCTATTTGGTGACTGTATAGTTGTTTTGGGTTATGTTGAGTGTTTTACTAGCATAATAGATGGGATGGAAAATCTTTTCTCTTTGTTGTCCCAAGATAGCACCGAGAGCAACCCCGGTAGCATCACATATTACTTCAAACGAAAAAGACCAATCTGGAGATATGATAAAAGGAGCAGTGGTGAGTTTCTCTTTCAATCACTCAAAATCCTTTAGACAAGCCTCATCAAATACGAACTTTACCTCCTTCTCAAGTAATTTTCACAATGGCTATGCAATCTTTGAAAAGTCCTTGACAAACCGCCTATAGAATCCTACATGCCCTAAAAAGCTTCTGACCCCTTTTACGGAAATAGGGGGTGGAAAACCTTCTATAACTTCAACTTATGCCTTATCCACCTCAATCCCTTTTCTAGAAATTTTGTGACCCAACACTATTCCTTCCTTGACCATAAAATGACATTTTTCCCAATTTAGGACCAGATTAGTTTCTTCTCATTTGTTCAACACTTTGCCCAAGTGCTTGAGGAAAGATTCAAATGAGTCACCCACAACTGAGAAGTTTTCCATGAATACTTCAATGATATCCTCCATTATATCTGAGAATATCGACATCATGCAGTGCTGGAATGTGGTAGTGCATTGCACAATCCAAATGGAATTCTTCTGAAAGCAAATGTTCCGTACAGACAGGTTAAGGTGATCTTTTCTTGATCTTCCAGGGTGATAGTGATATGATTATACCCTGAGTAGCCATCAAGAAAACAATACCAACCTCTTCATGCCAATGTATCAAGCATCTGATCCATAAATGGCATTGAAAAGTGATCCTTCTAGGTCTAGTGGTTGAGTTTCCTGTAATCTATGCATACACGCCATCCTGTGACTAGTCATCGGTATCAGCTCATTTTTCTCGTTGGGTACCACTATGAACCCGCCTTTCTTTGGTACACACTGCACCGGGCTCACCCATTTGCTATCTGTGATGGGGTAGACTACACCAGCGTCTAACCACTTGATAATATTCTTTTTCACTACTTTTTGCATTGGTGGGTTCAGGCGTCGCTGGTGTTCTATGCTTGGTGTGCAGTTTGGCTCAATCTGTATCTTGTGAGGCCATATTCCCGAAGGGATCCCAATGATATTAGCTATGGTCCAACCAATTGCCTTTTTGTTCCTTTTTAATACTGTGACCAAAGCTTCTACTTGCCCGTCCGTCAAATCTGCTACAATAATCACTGGTAAAGTGTTTTCTTCACCCAAGAATGCATATTTAAGATGGGAGGCCATGCCTTCAGTTCAAGGACTGGTGGTACCTCTATTGATGGCTTTGCTGGCGGCGTTGCATAGTTCTTTAAATTGAGGTCTAATTTCTTTGGTCTGAAGTTATATGACCCCATTCCATCTAGGGCATTCACTATCTCCGTGTACTCTGGTACCCCATCTCCTTCATAATTCATTAAGACAACTGCTAATGTGTCAATAGTCATCATCTCCTCCACAGACACTAGTAGCTTCTTATGTTCCATCTGGATGTTTTCAAAAGGGTTGTTCCCTTGATGTTAGCCTAAATGAATCACAAAAGAAAATTCAACAAAAATGTAAACAGTGAAATAACAACCAAAAGTCAAATACAAGCAATTAATTTAATCTTAGCCTTATTCCCCGGCAACGACGTCACTTTTTGATAACGCTCAAACTCACGCTTCCAAACAAAGTATGAAGAGGTCGTTGTCAATAAAGAACCCAAAAAAGGTTGGGGTCGAACCTACAGGGAATAGGATAAAATCTAGACTAATGCCGGCAATTGAACTTGCTGGTGAATTATCTACAAATTGGAGGGTATAAAGAAAACAATATTAAAACAAAGATTATAGTTGTGATTTACATCAAGAATTGCAAACAACTTGGGTAAGTGTTCCCCAAGGGTTCATAACTACTTCATGTATACACACGTGATCAATCCCAATGCTTACTTGTAGAACTGATAACTAGGGTTCATCCAAACAACTGGTTCATCCCTATTGGATGACTATACTCAATCAGCTATACTCAATCACCAGGCCAAGTCTTATGAGCGATTTCAAACTAACTATTATCAATATATTCCAAATTTAACTATCCTGCAACCATAACTCAAGTTAATACATTGATCATAAAGACCAAGGCTTGTTGTACTTTTCCTAATTTCTACTTCTATAAGTTCAAGCAAGTAAGATGTCACGACCCGAACGTAGACCCGCATCGTAACACGAGACGAGGAGCCCCGAGAGACCCAAGTCAACCAATGGCTTGAACATGTATCTAATATAATCAATAAAATGGAAGAATCAACAAAATAATCATAGCGGAAGTCTAAATCAAACATAACATCGTAATACAATCCAAGCCGAATACATCCTTGTCCGAAAAGCCTCTAAACATGACGAGTTGATGGGACAAGACCCCAACCAACTCAACAAGCCTGAAACTGAAAATACATGAAGAAAATTTGAATATTCTAGTCCTCGTGAGACGAGGACTCACCAACAATGTGTACGATGCTATCTCAAAAGGCTAACAATGAGCGTGGCTGAACTTGAGAGCTAGTCCTCTATCATGAAACGACATAACATAAATATGCAAATGTGATATGGAATATACCGAGTATGCAAGGCAAGTAAAACCACTTAAGTAAGTAAAATCATTTAAAGACAATGCATAATGTAAATATAAATGTTAAGAATATGAGAGTAGGGCTTGCATGCATTCTTCAAATCCCGATCTCAACATAACATAACATACATTATAATCGAATTACTGACTCAAAGATGAAATCGATAGTAAATGAAGTAAAACCGAACATTTAGTCAAACCTTCTTTAGAACATATATAGATATAGAAATCTCATGAATGATAAACATGCATAACTAAAATCATGAGGAACAATGGGAGACTCGTCTTTAATCGATATACCATGATATAGCTTACGTGGTCACAACTATCACAATCAAGTGGGTAGATCATTCAAAGCCTTGTCAGGGCTAGGGACGATACCATGATATCGATATCAAGCTCATGGGCCAATAGGGCCATGGATAGCTCACAAGGGAGGTCCCTTTATAATATATATAAAGGGTATAAAACCCTACGTTGGCACGACTCGCGGCATAGATGATCGACCTCAGCCTCTACCCCTAAGTGCTGTAGACACTACTCCCAAAAACATGCATATGCTCTATCAAATCTGAGGTGACTTTCTCGAAGACTAAGACCGGGAAACCTCTATATATCGGTTTCAATTATAAATGCATCACCTACTGGAGTAGAGACTCGAGAAGGGTTCGACAAGACTTCTGGATCGACTCGGGTTAATGTCACATAAGGTGTCACAAAAGACAAGGTAAATCCCTGGATCTAATAAAGCATAAACATCAATATGGAACACTAGTAACATACCAAAGGACTCACATCCAGGAGACCTCTCGCTTTCCTCGCGAGATGCTAAGGCATAGAATCTGCTTTTGGCGCTAACCGCCATCGGGCGCTAGTGGATGCCCCGATATGCCGAGCAAGGTAGGGCCGCTAAACTAGAAGCTGGGCCTTGGCCCCCATCATGGACCTTCGTCACTTTTGGGCGATCCCCGAGCATGTGTCTAGGCTTACCACACCTGAAACAAGCACTTTGCACTCAAGAAACACTAACCCATGTGTCCGTGGCCACACTCCGTGGCAAGCCGGAACACTAGAATCTCGTGTCCGTCGCTTCGACCCTTAGAGCCTGATGCTCACCCTATGATCATGCCTAGTCCTGGATGTCACACTCAATGTTGAAGATGTTGGTCCGGAGGATCTCTAGCCTGGCCTCGCTACGTGCTCACCTCTCCTCGACCTCAACCGGTGAGAATCTCGTAGTCATCTGCCCTAGCCCTCTTGGTCTCCCTTTCTCTCGCATGTGCCGCTCCATCTGCTGGTTGTACAAGACTATCTAAGGAAACTCCATGTCCTAGTGGAGCATAACGGTCCTACAATACTCTGTCCAAATAGCTCGCTACTCCATGAACGAATCTACACACCCGCGCCCCTCCGATCATCCACTAACCTCGTGCGTACGATAGGCGAGTGAACTCAAGAACATACTCCCGCACCTTCATCCTCCCTTGCTTCGTATTTACATTTAACTCACTTTCCTTCATCTCCCTTGATTCACGAGGGAAGAATCGATCTAAGAATGTAACATAGAACTTCTTTCCCAAGTGATGTGGCCTCGCTCTAGTGACCCTACTATCTTTCCACACGAAAAATATGTGTGCGACCCTTTCAACCGGTATGAGGCCAACTCCATGCACCAACTCCATTCACCCCCATTACTTGGGTGATCTTCACAATCTCATCTATGAACTCATGTCCTCATCTACACCCGAGGAACTCCGGGTTCATTCTCAAGAAGTCTCGACTCTAGCCACCGTTGCATTTCTATTTTGTGGAACATACGCAACGGCTCGCCGATTGACTTGAGCGGTCAAGGCTTGTACAAGACTCGAATAGCCGCCTGAAACTCCGCATGGGCAACCTACTCGATGCCCGGTGCTCCGAACCGGTGGAGCTTGTTGGTGCCCGGTTACGCTTGCCATTCTCGTGGCCATCTCGCTTCCAATTCCTCCTACCACATTCTTCAGGAGCCATGATTCCGCAATCGCGAGTAGCATGAATTAGAAGGGGATAAGGAGACATTTTATCGCACGACAGATAGACCGTTGTTAAGGAAATATTTCTAAACATTCAGCAGCCTCTTCGTCATAAGTGCGTGCTTCACACCCATTAATAAGACTTCACTTACGCGGATTTCGCATACACCCTAGGACACTTCAAACCTATGGCTCTGATACTAAGTTTATCACTTACTCGAACGTAGACCAATCATAACACTGACGAAGCCCCAGAGACTCCAAGTCAACCCATGGCATGAACATATATCTAACCCAATCAATAAAATGGAAGAATCAACAAGATAATCATAGAGGAAGTCTAAATCAAACTATAACATCGTAATACATACATCCGGAAGTTGAATAAATCTTGTCCGAAAAGCCTCTAAACATGATGGGTTAATGGGACAAGACCCCAACTAACTCAACATGAACCGAAAATACATGAAGAAAACTGAATAGTCTAGCTCTTGAGAGATGAGGACTCACCAACAACGCATCATGTTATTTCGTAAGACCCACTATGTTTTGAGCCGAAGCCGAGTGTCTGCCTTGTATTATAGAAATGATATAGCATAGAGTATGCGGTCAAGAGTGTGAAATGTACTGAGTATGCAAGGAAGTAATCGCTAAGTAAGTAAAATCATTTAAAAGACAATGCATAATGTAAACATAAACTAAGAATCTCGAGAGTAGGGCTTGCATGCACTTTTTTTTTGGAAATCCTAATGTCATCATAACATAAACATACATCATAACTAAATCGATCGATTCAAAGCCGAAATCATAAATGAGTAAAACTGAATATTGAGTCAAACCTACTTTAGAACATATATAGATATAGAAATCTCGTGAATGATAAACATGCATAACTTAAATCATGAGGAACAATGGGAGACTCATCTTTTAATCGACATACACCATAGAGCTTACGTGGTTCCAAAGGTTAGGGACGATACCATGATATCGATATCAAGCCCATGGACCAATAGGGCCGGTGATAGCTCATAAGGAGGTCCCAAGTAATATATATTTGTATAAACCTATGTTGGTACGTAGCTCCGAGGCATAGGGTGATTGACCCTTAGCCTACTCGGTGCTATACTACTCCCAAAAATATGCATATGCTCTACATCATATTTCAACTGCCTAATCATCAAAGACATCTCAAATATGAAATCATGTATATGAGATGCTTTAACTCAAATTATACCACAAGATTCAAGATAATTGGGAGTCTTCGCTCCAAAACATGTGGTAAGCTTAATTTAAGAAATTATAAATCATACTTTTAAATACGGGTACGGCCCAAAGCTTTATCATACTAAAATACCAATTCATGTCGAAAAAGCATGATTATAAACATGGGTAGCTGAAACATGATTTTCATGATAATATCTCATCATCATCATGCATTCATCATAAATCTTATCTTTCATGAACTTTTCATCAATGGGCATTTTAATTCATCAAACTAGAAATCATGATTTTTGATCAAAACATTATAAACCTCGGCCATGTTTCATAATTCAAGACTAGAACATAATTAAATCATACATGTAGAGAATTAGGAAATTCATGCATTGAGTTAAAACCCCATAGAATAGACATATAAATCTCATGATTTAGAGAGGGATTGGGCATGGGTGTGAAAGGAATCGCCCATTCATAACCCTACATACCTCGTTGGTAGCCGATTCTGGCACTTCTTTGATAGCCCAAGAAGAAATTAAAGAGAAACCTGATGCTAAGCTTGATCACCCTCACCTTCTCTACCTTGAATGCATGAATGAACAAGGCTTAAAATGAACTTAAACCCTTCAAAAGTCATCATTCATAACTTAAAATGACGTAGTTTAGGCCTTAGGATCTTGTATATGAAAAAGCCCTTACTAAATTTGCGTAAAATAATCCGGCGATGGTCCTAACGGGACCTAATGATTCTTCATCAAGGGTCACATCTTGTGGAGTAGTCCGTGAAGTTCATCAAGGCTTCTCAAGTCTTTCGGCTCATAATGGAAGACATAACAAATCGCTGCATAGGTGACCACGACTCATTGTCACCATCCGTGATGTACACGCTACATTCTCAATAAAATTATTTCTCGGGCTTGGCCATGACTCACCCCACGAATCATAGGGACTGAATTACCACTCATGGGGTCCTCCCAAGAAGCTCACCTGCCTCTATTCTCCTCTTTACTTAAACACCACTCCCACGACTGACCTAACGACTGTGGGGCCGCACTACCAGTCGTGGTCACACCCATGGTCATCCTATTTTCCAAAACTACAAACTCATCACTCCAAAAGCCTCCTCACGAGTCACATCATGACCGGTCGGCCGCTCTTAAGGGTCTCCCCATGACTCGTTTCTTTGTGCCCGATGCCGCATTTTAAGTTTTTCTCCATTTCAACTTCCAGTCTAATCTTGGGCTTCCGAGTATAACAAAAGAATTCAGAAAGTCCTAAATGTTGTACAATCAAGTTAAGGAAGCATTTAACATGAGAGAATACAATACAAGTTTCTTACATTGGTTTTGAATCACTTTTTGTGCAACCCTAATTCTTTAATCCACCATGGTTCCCACAACCTTAGCGTTGTGTAGGTTTTAGCTTCTCATGATTGTAAGATTATAACTTGTATTCATAGAAAACACATAATTAAATACTTACAAAGAATAATTGAAAGGAAATCACATTTGATTATCAAAGAACAATCTCAAGAACATTATAGGAAATCAAGAATTTGTCCCAAGAATTGCTCCTCAAAACTTGATAAAAATTCACAAAAATAATTCTTCACACGTCTACTAACTCAATTTTGTCCTCTTCTCTCTCTAATATAAAACATAAAGGCTATTTATATAAACATTAGAAATCTTTTCCTACGCTAATAGGGAGTTTTCCATATCCGGTGTCGACTGTCATGGCCGGGACCTACGAATTCCGCAGCAGATTGCATGGGTCGTACCTACTTTCGTAAGTCCTTGGCTGCCGCATTTGGCTAAGTGTTGGCAGCCGATAGGACCTGGGTAACTTCATCCTACAAGTGGTACATTGCTTCCGTGGTTTGGCCCGAGAACTCGCCTCTTCTCGAAATTCTTCACGAGTGTTGTAGTACCACTCATACCTTCTTAACACGACTCATACCGTCCGTAGTATCCAAGTTCTACCAAGTATTGAAAAATCTTTCTCCTCAAGTTCACCATAGATCCCCGTACGGTTCGCATATTGATGCCATGGTTCGTGAGTCCATCTCGTACTCAAGAGTCTCGCCTTGTGCAATTTCTTTGAATAATCTCCACGACTCCTAGTTATGACTCGTACTCAAGACTTTGTGCAATTTCTTCCGAATAATTTCATGACTCAGCTATGGCTCGTACTATTTTGGTATGACTCGTATTGAGAATCGCATGTTTCCTTCTTCCCACTTCAACCTTCTAACTTCTCGATCACATTTCTCAAGACGGGCTTATACAATCAAGGTACGACTCATACCGAGACTGGGTACTTGAGCCTATATTCTCGCATTTTAAGGCTTCTTTGCACATCTTTGCTCGTACACTTATTTTCCCTAAAATCAAAGTAAAAGTGGCTCATATATGTATAAACATACCTAAGTCCATGCTATTTTCGCAGTTTTAAGCGTCGAAAGTGATATAAACTTACAACACATCATTCATCAAACCCAAAGATTCTCCATGGGGTGCCCTAGTCCTAGTCATGCGAAAGAAAGATGGTGCACTCAGAATATGCATCGACTACCGTCGGGCCGAACAAGGTCAAAGGCCAAGAATGTATATCCTCTACCAAGGATTTATGACTTATTTGACCAACTTCGTGGAGCTAGTTATTCTTCCAAGATAGATCTCAAATCAAATACTACCAAATTTCGCTTCAGAGAATGTGACATTTCGAAGATAGCCTTCGAACTCGGTATGGTCACTAAGAATTCATAATTATGTCTTTTGTACTAACCAATACTCTTGTAGATTTTATAGATCTGATGGAACTGGGTATTCACCCATACCTAGAAAATGTTCATCTTTATCTTTATAGATGACATTCTCGCTTTACTCCAAAATAGAGGAGGAATATGCGATCATTTGAGGATAGTGCTGTAGACCCTCAAAGGGACGCCGCCAGCCGCCAAATTTAGCAAATGTGAAATCTAGCTGAAACGCTTCTCTCGACCATGGCCTCCTAAGAGGGTATTCAAGTGATTCTTAGAAGATAGCGGTAGTAAATGACTCCGGCCAAGACCCATATCTCCATCGACACTGTGAGCCTTCTTGGGTCTTACGATTATTACAAATAGTTCGTTGAAGGCCTCCTCCATTGCCTCCCTTTGACCAAACTAACTTAGAAAAAGGTGATGTTTCGGTGGTTTGATGCATGTGAGAAGAGCTGTGGAGCTAAAGAAGCGACTCACTATAGCCCCGGGGCCTAATCGCAAGGTTCGGGAGTGGGTTGGTGATTCATTGTGAGGCCTCCGTTGGCCTCAAGTTATGTTCTGATACAGCATGGACAAGTCATAGATTATGCTTCCAAACAACTTAAGATTTATGAGAGGAACTATTTGACTATGATATCGTAGTTGGCAAGCCGGTATTTGCCCTGAAGATTTGGAGGCACTACCTTTATGGGGTTCATGTGAATATTTTTATTGACCGTAAGAGCCTATAGTATGTTTTCAAATAAGGACCTAAATCCGCATCAAAAAGGTAGTTAGAGTTGTTAAAAGACTATGACATGAGCGTTTTGTACCACCTAGGTAGGGCTAAGGTAGTGGGTTGATGCTCTCATCGATTGTCTATGGGGACCGTTAGCTCATGTTGGGGATGATAAGAAAGAACTAGTTAGATATATTCATAGACTCGGACCGATTAGGGTTCCAGCTTGGTTGACTCTGGAAGCGGAGTTGTAATCCAAATGGGTTGTAACTTCTATGGTGGAGGTTAAGTCAAAATAGGATGAAGACTCAATTTTACTTAAGCTCAAGGAAGCAAACAAGGAAAGACGTGGAAGCATTCTCTAAAGGAGAGATAGTGCTCGTGACTGATAGGTTGTGTGTTCCGTATGTAGATGATTTGAGGCTGCAAATACTAACGAAGCTCACAAAAGACCAGTACTCTATCCACCTAGGTGCCACCAAGATGTACCGTAATCTATAAAAAGTCTACTGGTGGAATGGCATGAAGAAGGACATTGCAGAGTTTGTAGCTAAGTGTCCAAATTGCCAGTAGGTCAAGGTTGAACATCAGAGACCTGGGGGTATGACTCAAGATATTAGCATTTCTATATGGAAGTGGAAATAAGTGAATATGGACGCCATCACAAAGCTTACCTCATACTCGGGCCGACAACATGACTAATTTGGGTGGTTGTAGACTAGATAACTAAGTCAAGATATTTCCTACCGCTAAGACCACATACTCAACAGAGGATTATGCGAGATCGTATATCCGGGAGTTAGTCGAACTACACACGGTTCCCTTATCCATCATTTCCCCGTATAGGCACTAAGCTTCATCTCGTACTGGAAATTATTTAAGGGACTAGGTACTGTGTCAAGCTCAAGACAAATTTTCACCTATAGATAGATGACTATGTTAATCGGATCTATTCATAACCTAACTGATATGTTGAGAGCTTATGTGATTGATTTCTAAGGGTAACTGGATGATCACCTACCTCTCATCGAGTTTGCGTATAAATAACAACTACCATTGCAATATTCATGGCCCTGATGCATTATATGGTAGGGGAGGTGTATCTCTCCCATAGGGTGGCTTGAGGTTGGTAAAGCTACCTTGATAGGACCTGATTCGCATATGATGCCATGTGGTACATTCAACTTATTAATTAATGTATTTAAAATAGCTCAAAGACGAGCAAAATCGACACGCTGACATAAGAAGAAGGGAGTTAGAGTTCGCTGTGGATGATTGGGTATATCTGAAAATCTCACCTATGAAGGGGTGATGAGATTTAGGAAGAAAGGAAAGATCGCCTCCCGCATATGTTGGACCTTACAGATCTTGAGATGTATTAGCAATGTGGCTTATCACCGGGAATCGCTTGTGGAAGGCATCCGGGCACCTAGTCTTCCATGTCTTTGTTGAAGAAATGTATCGGTGATAAGCAGCCCTTAAATTCTTGACATGTAGATGTCCTATTCGCATGTTTGTTAAGAGTTTAGAATGCAATACATTCTGTGAAAATGTCCGGGGAAGATCTGACAAGCGCCAAGTCGGGCCAAGGCCGTTAGCAAATGCGATTATAAATCGCATTCATGAATGCGATTATAAATCGCATTCGATGAATGCGACGTAAAGGTCCCAACTATATAAAGCCTCCAACTGCTTTAACTTCATTTCATCATCTTATTTCCAGAACACGAAGAGAAAAGAGGGTGCGAAGGGTTTGAGGAAATTTCCTTCCGATTACTCCATTAAACGCGGTCCAAACTCGTATTAATCTTGGGTAGTGAGGTGTTAAGCAACGAGGAGCATTCCTGGTAGGGGTTTAGTTTCGTGAAATACGCCCGGTGAATCGCCGTGCTAACAGCTAAGGTGGCAGAATTGCTCCAAATTAGTGTCAATATACTCCCTAGCCCTAAAGTGAGTATCTCTCCCTTCTCCGACCTGAAATAGCGAGTTTTCAATCGGTTTTTGATAAGTCAAAGTTTGGGCCATATATATATTAAAAGTGATATTTTCCTAATATTAGCGATTTCGTTCTAATTGATATATATATATATGAATGCATTTGGGAGAAATAGTAGAAGACTGACCTAGCTAATACCTAATAGTTGGGAACTAAGCAAGGTATGTAAAGCTAGTTCCTTCGGCAAGTTAGTAATTCAAGATAGCAAATAGCGTGAACTATAGAAGAAAGAGTTCGTAAGTCGAGAATTGGGTCCAAAAGAGGAATCTAGCAAAGCATATTTTATAATATTATGATATATTCGTAATAAAAGTTAGCAAAGCAATATCGCCGCCATAATATCTCGTATACAAGATAGCTCGCATGAGAACCGCCTCATGCGTAAAAGACTTTAATAAGAAATCGTAATACGTATATTATTTTCTGATCGGACATGCTTGCTATATGTGATTACTGTTGATTGTTGGAGACCTCGTTTGTGCCAGCGAGGGCACCCTAGGAGTTTCCTTGCTACCCCAAGTGTTAATGAAGGCCGTGGTTTACTCGCTCGCCATAGGGTGAGAATATGTCACTTCCAAGGAGTGGCATGCCGTCCGTAGTAGGATGAAGACGGGATGCAAGATTCCCCATATCAAATGACAGCATGGGGCAAAGATAGATTACCCCGTCGAGCGCTTGCGCCTGTGCGCTAGCGCTTGGCGATACAGATTATAGTTTACAAATACAGGAGCTCCTCCTAATCAGATACGCTATAGTCGGGGCCCAGAGAGCCCAAGCTGCATACCTGTGGACCTAAGAAGGTGCTCGCAGCTAGTAGGTGGTGAGTGGAGTGATTTATTTTTGATGGCTTAATCTGTGTAGGGGTATATAGATTGTGTGTTGCTGGCAACTTCCGGCTTATGGGGCTAGTAGGTCCTTGTATGTTATATATATTGTATATACATGATATCTATTAGTCAGATGTATGAGGTCAGCCATGACGATGTGTATGATTCTACCTACCTTCAACATTTATAAGCTTATTCCGTATCCTTCTAGTCCGTATAGTTTTAGATACTTTCGCTATTCAAAAGATTTACTAGCATTGTTGTCTATATTCGCCATGTTCCGCTTTGCATTATATACCCGCATCAGCTGGTACCGACGCCTGCTCAGCGCCGCATTACTTGCCTCGCAGGTACTCAGATGAGGAGCGATCCTCGTGGATCCTATCCAAAGGCAGAGTCACCAGCCTCTCTGTCTACCACTCTTATCGTATTTTTAGAGGCCAGGGCATTGTGTTTATATCTCCTGCATACTGGCCGCCTGTGGCCGTGCGATAAGCTTAGTTATTTATGTTGGCCGTGTGGGGCCCATCCATAGTAGTGGTGACCTTGCTGGTCACGTAGTCATTCAGCATCTCATTTTAACTTTAAGTAACTAGTCAACATGGTGGCCTTGCTAAATCCGCATAGGCTCCCCTTATATTGATATGATTTTGCTAGCCGCTGTTGTTGCATGGTGGCCATAGGCCCAGCCTGGCTTCCGAGTACAAGCCGTATTTACAGCCGCTATATAGCCCATTGATTCCGTGAATTAGAGTTAGAATACCAGCACCAGATGTGCTTAGCTCGAGTCTAGCGCTTCAGGTCCTAATAGGGCAACAAAGCGCTCATACCCCTGCGTGTGACGAACTTGGTATCGCAGAGGTGTCATTTCCTACAGAGCTCCGCAAGCCGTGCTAAGTAGAGTCTTAAAGCCAGGAGGGATGTTGTGCACCACATTCAATAGGCAAGAGGCTGCAATGCATGATAGGAAGGTTACTCTTCACATCAAACACCATAGGAGCAAGTGACAAGATATGGGGTTGAGTTCCAAAAACTTATCATACTCTTTGTTTGCGTATAAAATGGCAGACCAAATACCCCGCCATGTGTAGAAGGCTAGATAACGCAGCCAGAGAAGGCACCAGGATGCCTCACTTTCATTTAGAATCAGCCCGATCTCGAGGGAGACATAGAGGCATCATCACAAAATTTTCAAGCAGCCTCATCTCATCGAGCCATTCTGAACGACACCGCTCCGATAGCTCCCGTACCTACACCATCCACTGCAAGCTCCGCAAGGTTGGGTAGTTATGCCGGCACAAATGATGGCTACTACGCAAGCCACTCCGTAATGTGCCAGAGCCACTGTGTGGATCTAGCAAAATGAGGTCGTAGTTTTATTAGGTCCTGATAGTTATTAAGTCAACAAGGAGGTCAGATTCGATCGTTTGAGAATCTTCCTGTCATGCATGTAACGCCTACAATCAATTGAGTTAGCAAAGATTCCATTGTGAGACATAGTTGTGTTATGGTACGGAAATGGGAAAGGTCTCGAGGAGAGAGTGTTGCCCTCCGACCGGTCCAGCCTTTCTCGGAGGCCTTCCCGGATCGTTATTTGCCACGGAGATCCTAAGCAGCCCGCATGGATTAGTTTTTGCACTTGGAGCGTGGGGTGAGGAATGTAATGAGAATATGTCCTGGCGCTTGACTCCTTAGCCCTCTATGCTCCGGGGCCTTTTAGGACACCATGCCATGTAGAGTCCACCGGTTCAGCCATGGGTCTCGGAACCTTAATACATTGAAGCATGCATGACAACTACATTACGAGAAGATTGGACATTTCCCCGGGTGCGCCTTTTGCCCGTGACATTATTGGAGGGCCTTAACAAAGAAAGAATAGGACAAGAGACGTATAGATCAGAGCAAATACTACAGGATAGACTGACATGAAATACGTAGGAGATTCGTAGAGGACCCAAGCCCATTTCTACTGTGCCCCTAGACCCCCACCACTGCAACAGAGGGGTAGATTTTATTCTGCCGCAGGGCGCGAGAGTCCGTGGCAGCTTCGAATCCGGGTGGATTCACCTCAGAGAAGGGTAGAGCAGAGCAAACATACATCCCCACCCTGCCCTATTTGTAGTCGGCCTCACACCGGAGCTTGTAGGATATGGCTCCACAGAAAGTTATATATAAGGTGAAGAGCACATGATGAGAGATTTTCCGGCAAGGGGCAAGGTAGCCGGTGATAGCCGTGATTGTGACATCGTCAGGCCACGAGCTCCAAAGAAATTTCTTGGTAGGGCGTAGGCCCTCGTGTTCAGCAGAGGCCGAGGTAGATCAGGAGCTTTTCTAGTTCGTGTACGGCTCAAGCCGTACCTATGCATTACCAGGGAGATGTGACTCGCAGGCATCTCCGTATGTGGTAACAGGCGATGACTATTTTCATACTCGCTTTTGATTGATCCAAGCAGGTCCACTTTGTCCCACGTTACCCCATTTGTGGCTCGAAAGTCTCATGTTGCACCGCACTGCTACAGTTGTTCTTTTCACTACACCCGTCAGGTGACCCATTATAGCTAGCAAAATTCTATCGAGGGTGTACAGTAGAGGTTGCTAATCGTTAGACTATAAGTAGAATTTTATGTAGAACTAGAGATGATTGATTTTTATGCCATTATGGGTATGGATTGGTTGGAAGCATATGCTAACGTAGAATGTTGGACCAAGACGGTCCGAATCCACTTTCAAGGGGAGGCAAAGGCGAGAGGAAGGCAGCAGAAATTTTACGCCAAAAGGTAGGTTTATTTCACCAAAGCAGGAAGTTGATAGCTAAGGGACGATTTACCACCTAGCCGAGTTCGTGATGTTCGGCAGAGTCTCCGACACTCCAGCCTCGGTTCCTGGTGAATAATTTCAACATTTCCAAATGAGCTACCCGGTATTCCCCAGAAAGTGAAATAGATTTTGCAATCGACTTGCTACTGTGCACGCAAATTTCATATCAATTCCTCTATCAATGGCTCCGCCGAACTCAGAGAATTAAAGAGCAACAAAGACCTACTAGATAAGGGTTTATTAGGCAGAGTACTTCACCGTGGGTGCACCCGCCTATTTGTGAGAAAGAAGGGATGGCTTCGCTCCGCATGTGTATAGACTACCGGCAGCCGAATAAGGTTACAATAAGAATAAGTATCCGCTCTGTAGAATAGATGATTTGTTTGATCGCTATAGGGGGCCAGATATTTTTCCCAAGTTGACTTACGCTTCCTGATAATTAATGTGTTTGAGTCCGTGGAAAGACATTCCCAAAACAGCCTTCTACACCCGACATATGGCCACTTTGAATTCCTAGTTATGTCCTTTGGGTCGATTTTAATGCCCCAAAGCAGTATTTATGGACCCGATGAACAAGCACTTTCAGACCATACCGACCTCGCTTCGCGATAGTATTTATTGATGATATCGTGTATTCTTGTTCAAAGAGGCGCACTACCGTGCTCATTTACTTTAATAATGCTCTAGATTCTCGGGACTGTCAGCTTGTATGCTAAGTTTCAAATGTGAATTCTTGTCAACTCGTAGCTTTCTTGGGGCATATTGTGTCGTATGCCGGTATACAAAGTTGACATGCAAAAATAGAAGTGGTCAAAACAGGCTCTGCACCTACCACTCCGATCGAAGTCCAGCTTTTCTCGGGGATTAGCTGTGGATACTATAGAAGATTTGTCGAGGGATTCTCTACTATAGCGCACCTCTGACTAAGCCGACGTAGAAAGCAAGAAGTTTCAGTGGACAGTAGGCATGTGAGCAGAGTTTCAAGGAATTAAAGACAGATTAACCTCCGCTTCGTTGTTAGCATTATTCTTAAGGTACAGAGGGTTATTTAGTGTATCAGACGCATTGTGTATTGGGTTGGGTTGTGTGTTGATGCATCGTGTAAAGTGATTATGTATGCTTCCGTGGTGTTTCAGAAACACGAAAAAGAATTATCCTACCACGAATTCGAGTTAGTCAGTTCCACGCCTTAAAGATACGGAGACATTACTTGTATGGCGTCCATGTGGATATTTTCATAGATCATAAAGCCTTATAGTATATCTTCACCGTAGGAGTTGAATTTGCGACATTGGCTCGGTTGGATATTGGAAAGATTATGACGGGGGACATTCGTATCATCCGAGAAAGCCAATGTAGTAGCAGCATGCTCTACCATAAATCGATGGGGAGTTTGGCGATCCGCAGCCCGGCAAATGGGAGTTGGTCAGAAATACATCAATTAGCCACTTTAGCCGCTCGTAGCGTAAATGTAGGACAACAAAGTGGTAATTCAAAACACCGTTGTGTCGTCATTAGTTGTGGAGGTAAAAGAACGGCAATATGAAGATCCCGACCTGATTCAGCTTAAGGACGTAATCTGGGCCAGTGGAAAGCGCCGCATTTTCAGGTGAATCGAGGATGAAGTGCCGCGATGTAAGGGCTCTGCCTCGTGTTTCAGATATTTCAGTATGTCACAAGCAGATTATGAATGAGGTACATTACGCCGCTATTCTCTCCACCCAGGCGCGACGAAATTGTACCACGATATCAAGGAGATCTACCGGTGGGCCGTATGAAAAGGGAAATAGCGTAATTTGTAGCCCAATGTCCTAACTCGCCAACAGTAAAAGCGGAACACCGTAAAACCAAAGTGGCTAAACTCAAGACATAGTTACAGCTCTTTGGAAGTGGGGAAGCAAGAACATGGATTTGTAGCGTAGATTACCCCGTATGCATATACATGATTCCATTTGGGTAATTGCTGACAGATCGATGAAATCAGCCAATTTCCTACCAAAGAAAAGCTACTGCCGAAGATTACTGAATTGCATGGGCTATCGTAGAAATAGTTAGATTACATTTGTTCCAAAGATCTATTATCTCCCGACAGAGCACAATTTACAAACTAGATTTTGGCAACTCATTTCATAGAGGTCTGGGAAATGGGGACACTTGAGCACAAAGCATTCCACCCTCGTATTGCATGGACAAGTGGAACGCACTATTCGTACACTCGAGGATATACATGTGTAAAAGTGACTTTAGAGGTAGCCGGGACGAGCATTAGCCACCGATTGAGTTTTCTTATAATAATAGTTATCACTCATCTATCCGCACGGCGCCCTTTGAGGCAATCGTATGGGCGAAAATATATCTCCACTATCCATTTGAAGTGGGAGATCTTGTGCGCGATTGTATATTATTCATCGGGCCGGGGAGGAGAAGGTAAAGCTTTACCGTAGAACGCCTACCGACCGCACAGAGCCAAATGTAAATCATATGCCGACGTATGTGTAGGACCCGGAATTTGATGTGAATGACTGGGTATTTCAAAGCATTCCAATGAAAGGGTGATGAGAGCCTGCAAGAAAGGCTTTGGGCCTCTGAGATTCGTTGGGCCTTACTGTGATTCGGCTGAGAGTAGGCCGAGTGGCATACGAATTGAACTTGCCTCCGTAATTAGAATCCGTTCATCCGGGGGCTTCCACGTATCTATGCTAAGGAAGTGCATGGGGAGACCCTTACAGAAGAAACCTACCCAGACGCCCAAAAGTTACGAAAGAGCCGGGTTCCATGAAGAGGTTCCAAAGAGCTATCTTAGATGCATGCATTCTTAGATTGAGCACTAAAGATATTGCGTCTATCAAGGTACCGGGCGTAACAGAACCGATGAGATGACTTGGGGAGGCAAGAGGAAGATATGAAAACCGTATATCCTCACTTGTTTCAAGCCTAGTAAGTCAAGAGGTATGTTAAGATTGTTATTTTATGCAAGCAGCCTTATAGTATATGTATAAATGAGATAATTGTCACGCCCGCCTTGGGGGTATGATCGCCCCGGTGCCCTAGTAGGACTCGGGACCGCACCGTGGCCTAGGCACATCCGGTGCCTCGGCTAGCCTATCTCAGCTTCGGAAACAAAGGGCTATATAATGGTCAGAACACAGCCTCCGCCAATCGGGCCTATAGCCACCCGTGAATGCAACAACAGCCTAACTGTAAAACATTCTACTACAAGGAACTCTATGCGCCGCACAAGGCCACCATACTCAAGCCTAGTCATCTCGAAACTTGGGGAATAGGGAATACTGATGGCTACGTGACCTAAGAAGGCTACTAATGCCAAACTATGGCCCCACACGGCCAACATAAAACAAAGATATAAACAAATTTATAACAAACCGCACGGCCTCACACGACCGCCCACCCACTACAAAGGAGATAATATATACAATCTAAAAGCCTCTATGAGTAATAATAGAACCGATCGACAAAGCCCCGAACTACCCATACTGTACATCAAAAGAAAAAGAGCTTACACCTCAGACGACTCCGGATGACAAAGAGCCGATAACTCAATAGCCGGCCGGAATCACGAGGGATCAGCTCCTTGTCTACAGTACCGCAGTAAGTAATGCAACAGCCCCACCGGGCGCGCACTGGGCTGCAATTTGAGGTATGCAAAGCCACTCGAAATGATATAACTAAACAACCGAAAATAGATAGCATAGCTTGCAAAACTGTATGGCAGGGTATAATTGAATCTGAAGAAACTGATAAGAACCGAATCATGCTTTCGTACGATAGCGCGCAGGCGTACCGTAAAACGCGATGGCTCATTGCCTAGTAGCTAGTATATAACACATAAATAGATATACAAGTAGCAAGCAAGAGCCAATACCAACCCCCCCATGTTTCTGATGGCACCAAGTAAGCAAACAATCTATCTCCCCCTACCCAAAAAGTTAAAACCTCGGCCAAAAAATAAGTCACTCCACTCATCCGCTCACTTCTCTGAGCTCCTCTCTTACCGGCCCCCGGGTCTCCTACGCCTCGGCCGACATTAACTGCAACCGGTCCGAGGACCCTACATGGCTGCACATATAGGTCCGTTTCCTGGGGCTATTCCGAAACCGAGCTACGCTGTACGCCGACAAGTAAATGTATGTGGTCCGGGCTCCCTCGGAACTCTCCTCGGGTGGCTATCTCGAAACCGAGTCAGCATCGCTAAGCTCGTGGAACAAGTCAATGTGAGATAAATCGTAATGCTGGGATCGTACCGCTATGGGAAAACTTCATCCCATCTTCTGCCCAAGCCGGGACGTATGCCACCCCCTGAGTGACGTGAAACCCACCCGCTCAGTTGGCGACATTGATTACAAACCCGGGGAGGCGAGGATGCTCAATAAGGGGCCCTCACGCCACAACAAGTCTCAAAAAGCAAATAGTACATATAAATAGCAAGCATGTATAACTGAAAAGACTAACCGGAAAGCCGATTCTTATTCTCGATCTCTTCGTACTAAGCCGACTTCATCGATTAAACCGATTCTAAAATCTTTCTTTTAACCGTTGGCCAATCTGTAGCCAATCACTCATCTGTCTAACTCTGATTTACTTTCTAGCTTTTATTCTAAAATCTATTTCTTTTTATTCTTCAACATGCTTGCTAAACATACAATAAGCTATACTTCAAACTGAATGCTAACTCGCCCTTGGCTTATTTTCTATCTTTCTGGGATCGATATATGATAATGGCAACGCAAAACTGCACTTACTAGACTTATTCAATTCCTCAACATTCAACTCCGAGAGATTCAAATACGGAGTTTACTATGATCCACAACGCTAAGGACTTACTAACTTGCCGAACAACAACTTCATATACCTTAATCTCGAGTTATCCGACCGTCGGACGAGGCCTCGGCCGCATTCCAGCTATTTCTCCTAACCGCATTCATATAGACATCAATTAGCACTAAATACAATGTTATTCTCAAGGACGACGTCACTTTCGATATAATTATCGTCTAAACTTAGGCTTATCGAAAGACGGTCGAAAACTTGCAATTTTTCGTAGGTCAAGAAGTGAGAAGTATTCACTCAGCTAGGAGCACATTGACACTAGTTTGGAGCAATTCTACTACCTGTCCAGTAGCCGACGATTCGTTTCGCCATATTTCCTCGAAACAAAATCCGTAGGAATGCTCCCCTCGCTGCTAAATACCTCGATACTCGAGGTTAATTTGGATCTCGTACTATGTTTGGCAACAGAATCGGACGATAATATATTAACCCTCTTCGTCTCTCTTTCTTTTTATGCTTCTTCTCGGAAATGATATGAGCAAGTGATCACCAAAACCGAAGTAGGGCATATATATATGGACACTATAACGTATCTGTGTGAAATGCGATTATAAGTCGCGATTCTCGAATGCGATTTATAAGTCGCATTTTATCTTGCGACGCGCCGACTTGGCGCTTGTACGATATCTCCCTGGCCTCTTAGCATGTATGGATTTCAAATACTCTTAACCAACACGCGAATAGGCCATCTGATAAATGGGAATTTACTAGGTGTAACATTCTCCCCTTAAGAACATTCGTCCCCAATGGAAACTCCGCCATCTGTGAGGACTTCTCAACTTATCTTGACTTACTACTTAGAAAATTTGGCAGAGTTTCCCCCGTAATATGGACTATCCCAAACCCGAAACGCAAAAGTCCAACACAGTATCTACACAATACTATAAAGTTCACCGGACAAACTTAAACATCAATCTTTCTCATTTCATACACATACAACCATAGATTCTGCATAAATAATAATAATGGACATAGCCTATCGCCTTAACTAGGTTCGGGAATAAGTGAGGATATCTAGCTTTCATATTTCCTCAAATTCTCCCACGCCATTTTCCTCTTGCCTCGTTACGCCATAATACTTTGACAGACAAATGAATATCTTTAGTTCTCAATCTGCGAATCTCGTCTTGGCTTCAGATAGCTCCGGAACCTCTTCGTAAGCCAACTCTTCTATAACCTCGGATATCCCTTGGATCGACTGCTCTGAACGGGTCTCCTATGCATTTCAAAGATGGATACATGAAAGACCGGATGAACGGATTCTAACTGGAGGCAAGTTCAACTCATATGCCACTTGGACTATTCTTCAGCGAACCGATAAGGCCCAACAAATCTTGACTCGAGCTTACCTTTCCTCCGACCGTTGAACAATATTCCGGCCCACCAACGCCATTCTCCTATTTCAAACCAGCCAGCCGGTGATCTGCATTTTCGCCCGTATAAAGCCTCGAAAGGCGCCATCTGAATAGCCGAGTGATAGCCGTGGCTGTAAGCAAACTCGATTAGAGGCAAATGCTCATCCTGAAATACCACCGAATCAGCACACACGCCGCAACATATCTTTTGAGTCGTCCGAATGGTGCGCTCAAATCCTCCTAACTGTCTCAGGGTGGAATGCGGCATCAAATTAATCTCGCTGCACTGCACTCCTCTCCGAAATGACTCCGCCAAAATCTAGCCGTAACCGGTGCTCCTCTCGGGCTTCTGAAATAATGGATACCGGTACTCCGTGAAATCTGCTATTTCTTGGATATACAATTCAAAGATAACTGCGGCCGAGAAGGTAGTTCTCACCGGCAAAGGGAATGAGCCGATTTGGTCAATCTCGTCAACTATCACCCATAGAGTCATGTCTATGTTTAGTACTGTGGTAATCCCGCCACAAAATCCATATTTACCGCCTACCTGCAGAGGGCACAAATATATCCCGAGTCAAACCGCCCGGCTTCGATGTTCGTTTCACCAAGGGGCGTTAGGACATACACAAATTCAGCAATTTCTCTTTTTCATACCTGGCCACTCGTAGTTCTCTTTGATATCATGGTACATTTTCGTCGAGCCGGCGGAGAGAGAATAGCGGCGCAATGTACCTCGTTCTCATAATCTGGCCGGCGGAGGCTGAAACATCGGGAACACAGAGACGGCCTTGGCATCGCCACACCTCATCCTCGCCATCTATAAACCGTGCTTCCCTTACTTCGGGATTCTACCTTTTGCTTCGACCTACCAGGGTCCGTATATTGCCGTTCTTTCACTTTCACAACTAATAGTGACACCTATTGTGTTTTGGACTACCGCCCGCTGTCCTCTCGCTTCGTTACATGGATGGCTAGGCTGGCCAATTGATGTATTTCTCGGATAATTCCCGTTGTTCTGCTTACAAGCACGCCCAAACTCCCCATATATTTATGGCTAAGGCGTTTGCTACTTCGTCTTCTCTCTTCTGGCTGATACAAATATATACTCATGTTTAGAGAGCTAAGTATATAATCGACTCATTATACTGTTTATCACGCCGAGAAACCGGCTGTAATTACCGGTATAGCTAGAGCTTATCTCGGCCTTCTCCGCCGCATGCTAAGGCTACTTGTTACTTGGATAACCCGAACGACCGTCCGCGCACCTCGTGCCTTTATCTGATCGTGGAGATCCCGATATTGACTATGATCTCTAATGATCCGCCGCATAACCTGAGTAACCGAATAGCCGGGGTTGAATGACCCGAATGTGGCATTAGTCTAACAATGCCTAACCGTTCTACTCTGAGTACTTATAGTTCATGCATAACCTGCACTTGTGGGCATCTAATTGCTTTGTTATTCTACATGGACAATCAGAGAATCTGGCTTGACCCACTCCCACCCCAGCGATCAATCTCCGGATTTTCACGGGGGTCTACTCGATCTCTGGCCTTTAGTAAACACTGCATAGCAGAGTACTACCAATTTCTTCCCGCTTGTGCGTATCCACTTGGTTTATACTGCACTGCTCTGAGAAATTTTCGCCTTATGAGCCATTCCGTAAAGACTGGGCTCGCAGCTCTCAGATCTCGAATATCTTACGAACCAAATTTAAATACTAGTCCTGTCATCCCATCACCGACGTGGGACCCTTCTGGGGTACCCACGAGCTTATCTCGACCGGAATGGCCGGGCCGACTTGGCGAGGTGCTCTTCACGCACAACTACTAAGTGCTGACTAAGGCCGAATTCTCCCTATAAGGCCGAAACGATGTACGGCCACTTAACATATCGGAACAATTCGGTATTAAGCAATCTCCGAAGTATGCCTATTCGGCCACTGGGTTCAAAGAACATGCACTAATGTTACCGATCTTTAGACGCTCGCAATACAGCGCCAGCCGGTCGGTAGACCGCCTAACCGCGCCTATCATCTAACTACTTCCGATTCAGTTACTAATTCTGTAAGCCGAAACCTAGATCCGCAACATATAAGCCTCATAACTTAATAACTGAGAGCCGAGACAGCTTTCTATGGATTCACACGTAAATCACACTTAACTTGCACCCTTCTTTTCTTTTTCTTCTTAAGGTGGGGTCCCCAAGTGCAATCAGATATGCTTCCTGAAGACTAATCAGCATCTCGTGGATTGTAACTCTATTGGCACTGCCACAAAGATATCTATTATTCGTACCAATAACTACGTATGATACATGCCGAATTCTCAGAGTAATACACAATCTCCACATGCTTTATTGAGTTCATACTTTACATGATAATCGCTTTTACGGTCTATTAATATCTCCTCGCCCCTTATCTTATCATTTCATTGTATCATTACCCCATTTTGAAGTAAATAAACATATAAACTTTAGTTATGGTCTCGCCGTTTGAAATTTCGCCACTTTACAATGTGGGGTCAACATTCGAATCTTGTGGGCCCTACTTGGAGTTATATTGAGAGCCCACGTACCGTCTCTGAGCCTATCTCTCTAGGCCACACTAGATTAAAGTCTCTGCACTCTGCAGTTTCCTTTCTAGCTTCTCCATGTTTTTATTGGATACCGTGGCATTCAACCGCAATCTTACCGTCTCTTAACCGTTAGTCCGAGGCTTAGTCCTTAATACATGATACTCAATCAACTGGTACGAATTTCACAAAACTGGGTATTCCTCGGCTTCTCCCTTTTATCTTGCTTTAAATCCCGAGCTCGGGGGTTCGAAGTACCGCTTACATTGCTAATAAGGTTACCGGTCAAGTCTCAATTCATACTTCTTCTAACTTGCGCCGAATTTATCCATTCACATGACCTTTCTACCTTTCGATATCACAACTTAATCACATCTATAATCTTGCATACTCATCGTCTCGTTAGCGTATATGTGCTGACTTGGCCTTTTTCCCGACTCAATTCTGACTATTACCGAGTGTTCATCACCGACAGTCTTATACACCTTCGAGCACGCGAAAGGGCCTTACTTGCTCTACTAGCTTATTAACACAGAGGGTCTCGCACAACTTACATAATTCACTGTGGGTTCTTTATGCTTTCTAATACTTAATAGGATCAATCATCCCATCTTTACTTAACGTTGATTTGGCAACTCTACCTCAAGTCTTATGCCCTTTACCGTACTAGAATCAAAGTCAAGAGATAGGAATAGCCCTTTCTTATTGCAACAAATAGAAACATATAACCGGTATTCACATCCGAAAAGATGGATTTGGGAATCCCGTATTTCCCTCTCTTTCTCATACCATCCGATAGTCTCGACATTATCTCGATATCTTAATCGATCTTGTATATCTAATAAATAAGTCAACTCGTATATACATTATACTTCTGACTTCCTATTCCGACGTTACAACGATAATCGAAATAGTACCGAAAAGGTATTACGCCTGAGGCCTCTCGGTACCTCCCCTCCCGCTAACAATTATCTTGTATCCTGGATGGTATCCTCTTCTGTTGCTATATCTCGATCTTCGCCCGTGATAGGGTAATGCCGACCTCGCCTTGTATCTCAGAATCAAAGAATACGGTAAGCTTTTAGGACTCAATTCTATACCGTACCGCGATAGCACGACCGACCGAGAAAGAAGAGTAAACCATCCTATCATGCCTCGCAGCCTCCCCGCTCTATAGTATGTGGTGCACAACACATCCATAGATTAGATTCTACTTAGCACGGCTTGCGGACTCCCCGGGACACGAGACTCCCCCGATACCAAGTTTGTCACGCCCGCCTACGGGGTATGACCGGCACCGGTGCCCTAGTAGGACTCCGGACTGCTTAATCGTGGGCCTAGGCATCTCGGTGCCCGGCTAGCTCTATCTCTGTGTTTCTGGAAACAAAGGGCTATATAACGGCCGTAAACACAGCTCTCCGCCAACCGGGGCCTATACCCACCGTGAATGCAACAACAACAACTGTAAACATTCTACTACAAGGAACCTATGCGTCGACAAGGCCACCATAATTGCCTAGTCATCCAAACTTAGCATAGGAATACTGAGACTACGTGACCTAAGAAGGTCACCACTAACAAGCCAAACTATGGCCCCACACGGCCAACATAAAAATAAAGATACTAAACAGCTATAACAAACCGCACGCGCCTCACACACCTGGCCTAACTCGACTACGAGAGATAATATATACACCGTAAGCCTCTATGAGTAATAATAGAACCGATCGGACAGGCCCCGACCTACCCATACTCTGTATCAAAAGAAAAAGAGCTACACCAAGGGATCAGATCTGGATGACAGAGCCGATAACTCAATGGAATCGCGAGGGATCGCCTCCTCGCTCTGGCGAGTACTGCAGTAAGTAATGCAAGACTCCACTAGCGCGCACTGTACCGAGTATGCAAAGCCACTCAAATGATATTAAATCAAAACAATCAAAATAGATAGCATAGCTTGCAAACCGTATACAGAGAGATAACCGAGTCCAAGAAACTGCAAGTAACCGAATCATGCTTTTTTTACTCAGCGGAGGCGTACCCGTAAACGCGACGGCTCGCTGTCTAGTAGCTAGTATATAAATACATAAATAGATATACAAGTAGCAAGCAAGAGCCAATACGAACCCCATGTCGGATGGCACCAAGCAAGCAAACAATCTATATACCTCATCTCGTGTCAAAACTCGCCAAAAATAAGTCACTCCACTCATCTCGCTCACTGAGCTCCTCTACCGGCCCCCGGGTCTCGGCTCTCGGCCTCGCCTCCGATATAAGTAACCGTATTCGGGTCCGGGAGGACCCTACGAGACGCATCTCATATAGGGCCCGTTTCCCTGGCTATTCGAAACCTGAGCTACGCCTTGTACACAAGAATAACAGGTCTGCCTCGAACTCTCTCGTGCTATCTCGAAACCGGAGCTGCACCTACTCACCTCGAACAAGTCATCAGGAGACAACTGTAATGCCGATCGACTACTCTATGGGGAAAACTTCATCCCATCTTCTGCCTGCCGGGACTCCGCATGCCACCCTGGAGGACGTGAAACTCCACCTGGCCAAAGGGGTTGGCACGATTACCAACCTCCGGGGCGGCGAGACGCTCAATAAGGGGCCTCACGCCACAACAAGTCTCAAAAAAGCAAATAGTACATATAAATGAAAAGCATGTATAATCGAAAAGACTAACCGAAAGCCGATTCTTATTCCGATCTCTTCGTACTGGGTCGAGACTTCATCGATTAAACCGATTCTAAAATCTTTTTTAACTGGCTAATCGTAGCCAATCACTCATCTCGTCTAACCGATATACTTTACTAGCTTTTATTCTCAAAATCTATTTCTTTTTATTCTTCAACATGCTCGCTAAACATACAATAAGCTATACTAAACTGAATACTAACTCGCCCTTTGAAGTATACTTTTATCTTTCAGACGATATATGATACGGCACGCAAACCACAATTTACTAGACTTATTCACTCTCACATTCAACTCCGAGAGATTTCAAATACCTGAGCGCATTAAGATCCACAACGCTACACTTACTAACTTGCCGAAGAACAACTTCACATACCTTAACCTCGAGTTATCCGACCGTCGGACGAGGCTCCTGGCCGCATTCCGCCTATTTCTCCTAACCGCATTCATGTAGACATCAATTAGCACTAAATACAACGTTATACTGAAGGACGATGTCACTTTCGATATAATTATCGTCTAAACTTAGGCTTATCGAAAAGACGGTCAAAACTTTCTATTTTTCGGGAGTCCAGGAGGGAGAAGTATTCACTTTGGCGCCTAGGAGCACATTGACACTAGTTTGGAGCAAATTCTACTTACCTTGGTCCGTAGCTCTACGATTCGTCGCCATATTTCGCTAAACAAAAATCCGTAGGGAATGCTCCCTGCCGCTAAATACCTCATACCCGAGGTTAATTTGGATTCGTACTACGTTGCGTCGTAACGTACAACAATATATTAATCCTCTTCGTCTCTCTTTCTTTTTTTATGTTTTCGAAATGATATGAGTATAAGTGATCAATTAAACCGAATCGGGGCATATATATAATGGACACTATAAATCGCATTCGTGAATACGATTTATAAGCTGTACTCTAATGCGATTTATAAGTTGTATTCCCGAATGCGCTATAAGTTGCATTCGAATGCAATTTATAGTCGCATTTTGTTTGCGACGCGCCGACTTGGCGCTTGTACGATCTTTCCCTGGGCCTTCTTTTCTAGCATGTATGGATTTCAAATACTCTTAACCAACACGCTGTAATAGGCCATCTATGTGCCGGGAATTTACTAGGTGTAACAATAATCGACTCCAATCTTGTCTGATGAAGTATAGTATTAGGAGTGACTGTATTGACTTTTTTACGCATTTCAGGTTTTCGAGATAGTCCATATTACGTGGGAAACTATGCCAAAATTTTTCTAAGAATAAGTTGAGTAAGTCGAGGGTTCCCATAAATTAGAAGTTTACATTCGAGACGAATGTTCTAAGGGTGGAGTGATGTTACACCGTAAATTCTCGATATGTAGATGGCCTATTCGCATGCTTGTTAATAGTTTTAGAATGCCATACATGCTATAAAAAGGCTCGGGGAAGATCTGACAAGCGCCAAGTCGGCGTCGTCGCAAGGCAAATGCGCTTATAAATAGCATTCGACGAATGCGACTTAAAGGTCCCAACTATATAAAGCCTCCAACTTCGGTTTTAACTTCATTTCATCATCTTATTTCTAGAACACGTAAGAGAAAAGAGGGTGCGAAGGGTTTGATGAAATTTCCTTCCGATTACTCCATTATACGGTCCAAACTTAGTATAACCTTGGGTATGAGGTATTAAGCAAACGAGGAGCATTCTACGGATTTAGTTTCGTGAAATTCGGCCGGCAATCATCGTGCTATCGAGCTAAGATAAGTGAATAGCTCCAAATTAGTACAATATACCTTAGCCCTAAAGAATATTCCTCCTTCCTCGACTTTCGAGAAATAGCGAGTTTTTTGACCGTTTTTCGATAAGCCAAATTGGGCTATATATATATATATATTAAAAGTGATATTTTCTTCCGTAATATTAGCTTATTTAGTTCTAATTGAAATATATATATATGAATGCAGCTTGGGAGAAACAGCGTGAGCATCGACCGAGCTACGCCGCTAGTTGGGAAATCCGGCGAAGGTATGTAAAGCCAGTTCCTTCAAAGAAGTTAGTAATTCAAGATAGCAATAGTGTGAACTATAGAAGAAAGAGTTCAACCTGAATTGAGTCCAAAAGATGAATCTTAGCAAGTATTTTATAATATTATGATATATTAAGAATAAAAGTTAGTAAAGCAATATCGCTTAGTCTGATAATATCTCGATACATAGTTCAAGATGAGAACCGCTCATGCGTAAAAGAGTTCGAATACAAACGTATACAAATAGTATTTTCAGATCGAACATGCTTGTTATATGTGATTATTGTTTGTTAAGACTTGGTTATGTCTACAGGGCACCCCTAGAGTTTCTTGCAGCCCTGTGGTTAATAGTTGTGTCGACTCCGCCCGCCGTAGGGTGAGAATACGCCACCTAAGGAGGACATGCCGTCCGCAAGTAGACGAAGATGGGATGCAAGATTCCCATATCAGGCTGATCAGCATAGCAAGAGAGCTTACTCCCGTCGAGCGCTTGCTCCTGTAAGCGCTTACAAGCATGTATACAGACATGCTTACAGATATAGAGCCTCCAACTCGTATAATGCAATAAATTCGTGAGCCCAAGTTGCATACCTGTGGTACCGGTAAAGGTGCTCTCGTAGTTAGTAGGTGAGTGAGTGATTTATTTTTTGATTTGGCTTCCGACCGGTAGGGGTATATAGGGATTGTGTGTTGGCTGGAACCTTCTGGCTTATGGGGCTGGTATAGGTCCTTGTATGTTATATATATGTATATACATGATATCTATTAGCCGATAGACAACAGATCGCCATGACGATAGGTATGATTCTACCTACCTTCAGTAAGATGTATAAGCTTATTCCATATCCTACTAGTCCGTAAAGTTTCGTATACTTTCTACTATTCAGCATTTACTAGCATTGTTGTTTGGTATTCAGTTATGTTCAGTTTACTTTACATACCCGGCTCGTGCGGGTACCGACGCCCGTTTGAGGCGCCGCATTACTTGCCTCAAGTAGTACTTATAGACGAGGAGCTCATTCCTCATGATCCTAGCCGCAGAGTCACGCCCCGTCATCCGGAGCTTGATATTCAGAGGTGTATATCATTTTCTTTGCTGTATAGTACGGGTAGGTCTGGGGCCCTGTCCCACCATCTTGTTAGTATTCTTAGAGGCTTGCAACATTGTGTTTATATCTCCAAAGGTGGTTACTGCAGGCTCTGGGCTGTGTGGGTCGTGCGTATGTTTAGTTATTTATGTTGGCCGGGTGGGGCCCAATCCAAGCTTAGTGCGGTGACCTTGTCGGCCACGCAGCTATTTAGCAACTGCTATTTTAATTCATAAGTAACTAGTCACATGGTGGCCTTGTCGCCCGCACGCCCTTATATTGATATGATTCTAGTTAGTCGTTGTTGTTGTACAGTGGCTATACGCCCAGTCGGCCGAGGCCGATTTATACCACTATATAGCCCGTTGATTCCGTTAATTAGAGTTAGAGCCAGCCGTGCACCGATGTGCTTAGGCTCGTAGGGGCCCAGCGCTCGTGTCCTAATAGTGAACTGTGTGCCGCTCATACTCCCCAAGGCAAAGGTGTGACAGTGACCCAACCTCAATAGTTTCTCTGTGAAAGCGTCGATCTAATGGAAAACCTCTATTATGAAGAAGTTTCAATTCAAATGCTAGACCGTCAGTTCATAAGCCGAGGAACAAAGAGATACCTTTAGTAAAGGTCTGGCGGAGGAACCAACTACTGAGGGAGCTAAGGGAAGTGCAAGGCATAAGATGGATAAATACCTTCACCTATTACCGTAAGCTTCTAAAGATCTGTACTAAATTCCTCCTCAATACTTCTATTCAGCCCATACTCATCGCCCCTATTCATATCTAAATATGCACCCTATTACATAAGTTCTAAGATGTTCACCTCGGCCGAGTCGCACACTTCATTAGTAATCGCCTTATATCCTTTAGTTTGGGGATTGCATCTTTCCTAGCCTTTCATCTTACTTAGCCTTTTATTCGAGGAAAAATATTCTCAAGGGGGATGTTATACCTCGGAAGCCCAAAGATCGAACGGAGTTGAAATGGAGAAAAAAAAAAAAAAAAAAAAAAAAAAAAAAAAAAAAAAATCAAATTTTTGTACCAGCCGTAAGGAGTCGTTCAGGACTGCTTCGGATGGACCACGAGTCATAGGGTGAATCGGTGAGGGATTGAGCAAGTTTGGAAGATAGAAGGAGGTCAACACGGAAGACATGACAACGAGTCATGGTCGCCTCGCGACTCAGGAGTTAGTCGTGGATCAAGGGAAATGAGTAAAGGAAATTTGGTTGGTAGTGTACTTCAACAAGTGGTGACCACTCCGTGGTCACTCCCTAACGTGCTGTGAAGTGACCCATTATGAACCTGTGAGAAAAGATGGTGTAGTGCACTTGACGAGCGAAGTAATGAATCATTACCAATATTTAGTCGTTGTCGTCCGTTAGGACCACTCCGGCAGCTTATTTTCGCGCACTCAAGATGGGGCTTTTCATAATTCCTAAGTTCCTAAAGCCTAAACTACATCGCTTTTATCCTATGAAAGGTGGGTTTTTATAAAGGGGGAACTATCCTAAAGTCTTCATTCATGCATGCAAGAGAGTAGAGGAGTGATAGAGAGGTGAACAAAGGGCCATTCAAGGTTTTCCTCTTCAATTCCTTTCAATTTATTTTTGGAAATTCAAGGAAGAGTGAGATTCAGCCTTCAATGCATGTAGGGGTTAAGAATGGGTGTTTCCGTCACACACTCCATGCCCATCCTCTATCGACTTATGAAAATCTATTCAAAAACCATATGGGTTTTAATTCAATTTTTGTGAAATCTTAATAGTTAAATCAATAATTTAAATAATAATATATTAAAAAAATCATAAATATAAAAAAAACTCATTAAATATTTAAAAATATTTAACTTATAAAATTATTGATTTTGATTTCTACCAAATTAAGCCTAACTATGCATGATCCATGATGTTTATGATCTTCTCTTCAATTGATGATATTTACAAGCCCAACATGATTTATGATTTTAAATATGAATTTATTCAATTACCCATTATGATTTGATGATTTAAAAGTTATATGTATAATCTACAAGTATGCATGGAACCTATGATTCATGAATTATGTTTTTGGCCGATGCACAAGTCTTATGTCATGGCAAGTTCACGTATGAATAAGAATGTTTATGATTACTCATGATTTAACTAGGCCCATGAATTCATGCATGTTATACTATGAGAACTACATATGTTTTGGGAGTAGTATCGAACACCGAGTAGGTACGGGCCTAGGTTCGCCCCGAATCTCATAAACTACGTGCCATCATGTGCATGCCGACCTCTCAGGATCGGCCCCAGCCCAATTGGCCCTTTTCTGGGCGGTGATATCACACTTTCATGGTCCTACCGTGGCAAAGTACCTGACACCCTCCCGACTAGGTTACAAGTCCGGCTTCATGTATGCTCATGGGCTATGTTAGTTAAGAGAATCTCCCACTCGTTCTCATGATTTATGCATGTTTATGATTATGTATGTTGGCTTAAGTAATGTTTATAATGGATTTTCTCTCATGATTATGGTTACGATTGTATTACAAATGCTTTGAAAACCTTGAGCCTTATGATATGTTATGTTATGATATTTATGATATGAGCATGATGCCCTACTCTTATGATGTTTTCATGAGCTTTTACATATTTTAAAGGTCCATTTTGCTTACCTTGCATACTGCACATTCCAAGTACTAACCTCATATTTTCTATGTTGTATCATCTTATGATACAGTTCCGCCTCAGGCTCATCCTCGTATCTAGATCACCTCGCAGTGTACTGCCTTATTGATGAGTCCTCATGTTTTGAGGGTCGTTTGATACTATTCATGCTATTTTATGTTTCAAGATTCATCTAGGTTAGTTGGGGATGTTGTCCCATCAACCCATCGTATGTACTAGAGGTTTTCAGATAAGTGTTTCCACTTGTTGGTGATATGTCGCGATTATGCTTACATCTCTACTATGCCTTGTGATTAGTCTTCTTATAATGAATGAAGTTAGATGTGGCGTTGCTGCTGGGTCGACTTGGCGCTCCTGGGTTTCTGTCCCGTACGATCCGGCTCACGCTCGTGTTGTGACATGGGAGATATTGTAACATCTCAAAAGTTTCTTAGATTTAATCCGTAATTTGAAATAAAACCAAAAAAAGGAAACCGTAAAGTTTTTCCTCAGATGACTCAACCAACGAGTAGCCGTTTCTGTGACAATGACCCATTGTCCGAGTCATTGTCGTGCTCAAGTAGCCAATCCTCGTATTCAACGGTGTACAATGACCCGTCATCGGGGCAACAATGAGTCGCCGTGTTGCCCGTCTTGTCAATCCCCGAATGTGATCAAAACCTTCCTCATACAATGAACCATCTAACGAGTCGTTATTGGTTTAAATGACTCGTCATAGGAGCCGTTAGAAGGATTCTAGGAAGGGTTGAAAACTCTCCCAAAGAATACATGAGTGGAACCAATGACTCGTTGTCTCATCTAATGAGTCATTGTTTTCGCCCATTGGTCAAGTACCTCAAGTCAATCTGTGAATTTCCAAAAGAGTGACAACGACTCATTGTGTCAACCAATGAGTCATTGGTGTCCCCGTTGGGAAAAGTTTAGAAGTTGTTCAAAATCCTTCCTATGACTAAGATTGTATACAACGACCCGTTGTTACCATAAAAAGTCTCCCTATCCTGGGTCCATTGGTCGAGTACAGTAAACTAAATTTTCAAGGTCCAAGACCAACAACTAGTCCAAACTAGTCATGGTCACAACCAATGACTCATTGTCTCGATCTGATCCTCGACTGCGCTTTTCAGACTTTCTTCAAGGGAAATTTTTATACCTTTTTGCTATTTTAATCTAAACTACGTCATTTTGGAATTAATATCTAGGTATTAAAGGGAGTTAGTCGATATTTCTCCCTCATTCTTCCCTCACACTCTCAAAATCTCATTGTAAGAACTCGGGCCAAAGGGCTTCAAGGCAAGAGCAAGGGTTTCAGTCTTCTCATGTCTCAAGTATCTTCTAGGAGTTCTTCGTATGTGGGAATTCAACTAGGGAATTATTTCATCCTTGTGTTCCAAAGCTTTCGGTAAAACCCTTTCATCCTTGTACCCAAAGCTTTCCCTCGTAGACCCTTCTCTTATACTAGCCCCGTGAGAGTTATGAACTAGGGCTTTTCAGATGAATTATGAATGCTCTTAAATTCTGGGTGTTTTTGTTAGTTCTAGTACCCTAGCATATGATCTTTATGATTTCGTGTTAAATTTTATTGTATGGTTTCTATCCCTAGTTTTAATATGATTTTTGGGTTGATCCTTACATGACTTGAAAGTTGGTCTAAAATTTATGTTTTTCTATGGAATATTGTTTAAGCATGATCCTCTCGAATATATGTTCAACTTGAAGTTAGCATTTTTAGATTTTTAATATAATTAGCCTTCTCAAGGGAATGTCACCGATCGCTTGACTCTTGTCGATTTTGAAAAACTCAGTGAAACTCAAGAGTACGCCTATCGCCTTGTTAGTCATTAGAACCGCATGATGCTTTTAGATAAACCGCCCGATGTCTTAGAATATAGTTTCTTATAAGTCCTTTAGACTCTCATAACATTTCGTATAAGTAGTTCTAACATAGTCCCTGGACATCAATTTCGAGTTATCATCTAGTTAGATATAACTAGGTTTCCAAAGGGGAGTAGTACTCAAAGACCTAGTGGCTCCGGGGTTCAAGGCACCTAGGTTTCCAAACTATGTTTCTATCGGGGTAGTTATTAGTCCAAGGGAGCCCTTCATTGTCGATCACTGGGGCTCAGCCACTATACCCCGGCAAGGTACAATGGGCTTTCGATGGGGTGGCAAATTGGACTCCACATTTAGCTCACATGGTTACATGTTGGTTATAGTCTTCCCATAATACGTCACCCAAAGATAGTCAGCGATTCTCGCCCGCCTAGATCTTCGTATTTCCAACCATTTAGGCAAGATACAATCTAACTACTATTACTCGCATATGCATGTTTTAGTTCTTCGCATACTCAAGATATCTGAAATAACTAATCACATATTTATATGTGCTATATCATTTTATTATATAGGCTCAATTACCTTGCCTCCGCACTACAAATACCTAGTTCTCTCTCGGCAATTTCAAAGAATCGGATGGTGAGTCCTCATCCGCCGAAGGCCGCAGTTCCATTTTCAATTACATTTATTTTGTTTAGTTTCGTATATTAGGTTATTGTTTTTTCCCAAAGAACTCACGCCTTATTTTAGAAGGCTTTATACTTATAGATTCACTAGTTTTCGTGAGTTTATTCGAATTTTGTCATTATTCGCATTTGTTTATTTCTTTAGTCATCTTCTACTTTATTATTATTATTATTTTCAGCAGATCAAGATATTAGAAGAAGTATTTTTTACATAGGTTTGCTTGGGGTCACTTGTGATCCTAAGTACCGTGTAATTGCCTAGAGTATAAACCGGGTCATGACATTGAATCGCTCTTGTTAGTTTATAAAGAGTAATAAGAAGATGCATATGATCCATACTGGTTGTTGCCTTCCAAAATTCATTTGGCGTATTACACTCTTATCAAAGACTCAAATATGCACTTGGTTGATAAGTCTTCTTGATGCATGGTGTAACATTTGCATGTAAGGTGACTAAAAGAAATGACTACAGGATAATGCATTGTAACCTAATCTCTGAATCACTTAATTGGAGAAAACCGCATATATTTGTCAAAAGCATATTTTATGCTTCTAATTGAAATATGTCTAATCGAAGCATAAAATAAAAAAAGTATCCTAGAAGAGATCATCCCCGAATAAATCGCACTAAAGGTCTATAAGACTAGTAGTTGTATGAACTAAGTTCCATTTTGATATTTTCCTTTCGAAAGTGGTTTGTAGGCTTATAATGCTTAATCATATCCTCAGAAAAGAGTAAAATGATCTTCACTTATACTATCATAAGTAATTTCGAGTTGAAATCTATAAAGAGTTATTATATGGGGTAGTTAATTCCTAAGTTGCTCCTGGACTCTGAAAAGGGATGTCCAATACGGGTGCGCATCTAGAAGCCTGATTCTTCCGATCTAAATTTTAAGATTTTAAGGGTATGGATCCAGGTACGGATACGGATATGGATGAGAGAAATTTAGCTAAAAATAATTCAAATATCTAAAATTAGAGTTATATGTCTAAATTATGAAATATTATTATAAAAACTAACAAGGTATTCCAAGGAGAAAATATTGATCAAGAGGAGAATCCTGCAGGGAGATATAAGGAAAAAGACTAATAGTGAAATTTTTATAGACAAGGTATTTCATTTTCTTCAATTTCACCTTGGCTTTTTATTTTTGATTATAAAATTATTGTATTTTTCCCCACATTTGTCCGTCGATTTTGGTCTACATCCAAAATCGTTGACCAAATCGAATATGGATCCCATACCCATACCCACCACCTTCGCCATGTTGACACCCGGTCCACATTAAAAGTGAAGTGTCCAAGTAACTTAGTTTAAGTGTAAGTTCATTGATTTATGCATAACATGCTGCCAATTATCTTTTAAAGTAATTTTTTTAGTAATACTAAACTAATATTATAAACTGATAATTAAGAAAGCGTAGTAAGATAGATTGTAATCGATAGAGAGAAACTCTAGATTTCACCGCCTCTATGCATTCATTCTACTTCATTGATTCGTGTGGATTAGTTATTATAGACTAATTAGTAGGCTACTATTATTCATACATCACGGTCTCCCACCATATATACTTTTGCTTAACTCAGTCATATTCATTAAGCATGTAGTAGTAATTATTATGGCAAATCCTGGACGAGACAAACAATTCCTAGCGATCTATATTGATTCAACGCTTTAATTTCTTGGGCAATCCAATCTAACATGCTAATTGAATCAAATCCTATATAGCTATTATTTCCTAATATAGAATTCAAGGGCAACCAAGAGCGTGTACTCGATTATAGCAAGAAATACTGATTCAATTAAAATATATAAATGCTAACACTTTTATCCTACGAACTAACCAAGAAATGAAATATACATAATAGATTTGGCTTAAAACCCTAGATAGATGTTTGTCGCTCATGCTAAAATCAACACAAATGAATAGACAAGAAAAACTCATCCTATTAATCAGGTAATAGAAGAAACGAGTTCGTAAATTGAACACAAGTTTGGATTCCCTCGTGGACTTGGGTTGTTTTTCTCCACAATATTCTCTAAGTCTTGTTCTAGTATTTTTTTCGAAAAGAAGATAATTTAAAACAAACTAAGTGTTGCTATTTATAAGACATTACAAATTTGAAATTTTTGGACAAAATTTCCCGGTCACCTGGGGAGTGGCGAGGTGAACAACCCTCTCGTGGTTTCATAGACCAAGTTGCACACCCCACATGTGTGTGAGGCCACTAAACCCTCTACTAGATCGCACACATCTCTATTGGGTTGCACGCACATATTTGCTGAATCACAGAGGTATCCCTTTTTGGACGCAGAGGTCTTTAACATGATAGACTCCAAGCAGAGATCTCGGCACGCCAGCGACTTCGTAATTTTTAGCTTCGAGCTTCATTTCACTATTTTATATATTTTTCATATATTCGTCCACTGAATATTTTAATCTCTATGCATAAAAGGAAGAGAATAGTTGGTAAAACACTTTGGGCTAACTTAGGGTATGACACCACCAATCGCTGGAGAAGGAGGAGGAAAAATCATCTCACAATTTCTCTTCATCTATCCTTATAGCCTTCAATCTATGATCTCGTTGATCTCGCATGAAAATTCAATGGATCTTTATGTCATTAGTGGGGCATATAAATATTTGACACATTGAAGATGAAATACACCATCTTCGCCCTCTTTCGGTGCTCTTTCCTAAACTCCATCACATTCTCTTCTTCTAAATAAAGTCCTCGCCGGCTATGGGAGGAAGATATTTTTATTGCGTGCAATAAATAATTTGAATATATGAAGAATTTGGGGACTCAGACAAATGGTTTGTATGGGTAGAACGAGGTCATAGATTCACTAGTCAAATTAAGATAAATGAGGAAAATCTTAGATGTGTTTGCACTCAAATGCACCAAAACTCAAAAGGGCAATATTTACGTATGGTGCGAAGGAAGATTCAGTCATATGTTTAAGGTAGGGTATCAAAATCTCAACATCTATGGGATATATCTCGTAGTTGAAATAATTGTAGGGAAAGGAGAAATTATTCCATAAATTTATTACAATCTGGCCGGGGAGACATTTCAGAGAAGATTTTACACTGCTGGGAGAAGCCACAAATCACAATTCAAAGTGATTACTACTAACATAAAAAGTCTTTTCTAAACTCAAATTTCGATCTTCCCTTGGACTAAGTGTTGCTATTTATAAGACATTACAAATTTGAAATTTTTGGATGAAGGCGCCGCTCTCAAAGTGCCTCGTGGATGTTTCAATGACCCCTTTCATCATAGCCCGAAAGCCGAAACAATCCAAACATGGTTGCTCAAGAGATGGCAAGTTGTAAAAGCAGATCTCCGTGTACTCGATATCACATAACACCTTCCTCTTTGAGTTTTCATCCGCATAAGAAGTAGTTAAAGTCAAAGCAGGGGATTGGTTTTGGGACAGGACAATTAATGAAAGGTAATTTACCAACTCATTAGGCTCTAAAATTGGAGTTTTTGTTTCGTTCTTGAGTTGATTATTTGGATTTTATGTACCTTTTGATTTTGTTGTGTCCAGATGACTAAATGTGAAGAAAAGAGCAAATGAGAAAAAGAAGGGAGTGAGAGGAATCATGATTCTGGCAGATGAAAAACCAAAGGAGACACCTGACAAAGGCCGAACATCACCGCTCGTAGGATTAACGCCACCGACGGCTCGCGACTCTGCAAGAAGCCGAGACGCCGCCCGGGGCCTTCGAAAGATACCCAAAGTTCTGAAAATGGCTTGAAGACCTAGTGGTTCACGTATTCGGATCGTTTTTAAATGCCTAGAATCACGGTTCACTGGAAGTGAGTAAGAATGAAGAAAAGATACTTGGTTCACAAATTATAATTGGCGAACCACCGTGTCTCCGCCACCTGCACGGTGCCTATGGGGATATAATCATCAAACACCGAAAGAGATAAAGTGCCCTCTACTTTTCATAATATAAATAAGATAAAGTACTTTGTACCGAGATATGCAGAGAGATAGAAATAGAGATATTAAGAGAGAACAAAGCTTACATCAAATCATTGTTTCGCAATTTAGCTGAAGAACATTCTCTTAGTCGAGATAGGGAGATTCTGATTGAAAATTGTAGAAAGTACCGCTTCATTTCTTCTTCAGACTAGTAAGTTTCAATTATTGTTGGAGATTACCTTGCGGTTGATTTTTCTACGCATTTTTCTACTCTTGCTATTATATTCAATGATGCTATTGATAAAGGTGTTTTTGAATTTCTTAACCATGAGTAGATAAAATCATTAACTAGAGGTGTGTGCTGATGAATACTTAATTGAATTGGGTATCGCTAGAGTCGTCTTCATACTATTCATGCAAGTGTAAATCTATTAGATTCTATTCAATCTATAAAGGAAGATCCATTGATTATGATATGGGTATACTTATCTTATTCTTGCTTGATTGTTGCTTATAAAAGAATAATTAAGTATTGAAAGATAATTAAGTAGTGGGTACAAAAAAGAGAGTGTGAAACTGGACTAAAAATAGCTAAAATTGCATTCTCATTCCTTATTAGCAAATAATAGCTAGAAATTAGTGCAAGCATTAATCAATCAAATCGAGGTTTGACAAAACTCTAGTGAGAGGTTTGACAAAACTCTAGTGAGAGGTAAATAGAAGGCTGAAAAGTTGTAATTACCCACTTCTCGAGATTATTTACACTTGTTGAACTCATAAGATGACCTAGATTATCCCGATCTCGTTAGTATTTCATCTACACTCACACCTCTAGTCTATCCTTGGTGACAACTTAGCTGATCTTGTTGTTTGTATTTCACTAAATCAACCCATACAATTCTTTGCAAATTTCAACTCCCCCAATTTTATTTGTTTTTATATTAAATCTACGTGGTGCAAGTTATCATAATTTCTCAATCGAAACTTGTAACTATCATTCCCTAGTCCTCGTGGGATTGAACTGGGACACTGTGGGGTTACTTGTTTTGATATTTCTCGGCCTATATATTCTTTTTGCATTAAGAATATTTTGGATGTTAATGTACACCTCGAGGCTTAAAGAAACTGGGATAAAACCAACAAAGGATGGAATCGGTCATAAATGGATCAAAGCTTTTTGGGATTTCTTTGAATGGTTGGACTCGACACATTTGCTTGGGGATTCCTAAAGGTTGGATTCTCGAAACCTTAAGTCTATAGTCAATGCATGTGGTGATTATATAGGGATAGACGAGGACACAAAATCCAGAACACACTTCTTTGGGCTTGAATATGCATGGAGAGCACTTGGTAGACACCGATGGAGGTCGTGTTGGATATTGGGAAATTGAGATTCAAAATCTCGATCTTGGAGGACCATAGAATGAAGAAAAAGAAAAAGTTTAAAGAAGAGATCAATAAAGTGTCTACGAGCAAAGCAAAGTGAGGCACAAGTTTACCCGCTACTGTCAATAATCTAAAACCCACTAAAACGCTACCCTTTTTAATTCAAAAAACTATCAAGTGCACATGCCTCCTAAACGTGGGCCTCAAAAGTGGGCTAAAAATCCAGCAACTAATTTTAAGCAGAATCGTTACCACCTTAATACAAAGAGGCCAAAAAATAAGACCAAGCAACAAAAGGCCAAGAAAGCCTCTATAACTAAGTGGAGAGCCGTAGGCCCCTAACGATCCTGTCAACACAAGATCAACCCACTCAAATGCACATGAATTATTTTTATCTTGTATCACTCAAAAATTGAAGCCTCAAGCAAGATTTTTCCATCACTAGACACCGCATATGACTTCTTTGAACTGCATCGATGAAGCAGGTAGACCTCCCATATGTTAATCCCAAGATACTTCGCTTCGAATTTCAAATAAAAGCTAGTAAGTAGCATAGATTTTGATATTTCTTCTTATGACACTCTCTCTTCCCTGGCACAAGGAAGATTTAGGGGCTTTTCCCAAATCAACAACCCAAAGCAGTTGATAATACCTCGAGATGGACCAAAGAAGTGTTAATGAGGGAATGCAAGGTATTTAGGGTAGCTAAGCCAACATGATATATCGGGAATGCCCTCCATTGAGGATCAAAAGAGACAAGAGCGGATCCAAACAATAAGGAAAAAGAAATAAAAAGGGAAGCCAAAGAAACTTGAACTAGGCGACGCCAAGTGGGACATTAACTCTAATGGGAAAAAATTAGAGAGGGACAGTATCTATAAATCCAATTCCACATGAAGATCAAAAATTTTATGTTGGAAGATAAGGGCCTTAATAAGACAGAAGGAGAACCGCTATGAAATTACTAATCCAAAAATGGAAAGCGTATATTGTATGTCTCAAGAAACAAAAATTGAAGATTGGTCAATTAGCTGTGATAAAACAAATTTAGGTAACAGATGGGTGGAATGGGCCGAACTACAATCTTCAAAGGAAGTGGAGGAATTATGCAAGCCATGGGAAAAAGAAAATGATCAATGTGAAGCACAGAGAGGAGAGTATACTATCTCTTGCATGTTTGAAGCATCCAAGAGGAATTCAGTGGTGCTTCATAGTGTGTATAGCCACATTCCAATGTTGAGAGGGAATTATTATGGCATGAACTGGCCGCAATGAGAGTTTTGTCGATGAGCAATGGGTTATGTGTGGTGATCTTAATGTTTGCAGATGAAAGTGAAAGATTTAACTACACAAAGTGAGATCAAGAGTAATGAATGATTTCCAATATCACTCTACAAGACCCGTGCATCATTGACTTACCTCTACAAGGTTCAAATATACTTGGTTCAAAGATGAGGATTCTCTTCAAGCTTCAAGAATTGATAGATCTTAAATCTCCCATAATAGAATGATAGCTTTAGAGCTATAAAACAATTAGCCTTTCAAGTAGGTCTTATCGCATCATGATCATTTCGTTGGAATGTGATATTGACTCAAATCCGTCCTACTTTAAATTTGAGAACATGTGGCTAAAAGAAGATGGTTTTCTAGAAAAAATCAAAGGGTGGTGGCAAGGTTATTCCATCAAAGGCAGCCTAAGACTTTATCCTTGGCTAATGTAAGCTCAGAATCAAAAAGATATTAATAAATTGTAATAGAGAAAGCTTTGGAAAGTTGGAAGATCAAAAGGCAAACTCCTAGAGGATTTAGTCTGTTTCGGGAGCATTCAAGAAAGGGAAGACCTATGACACAGTAGATCTGCTTTAACTTGCCATCTCTTGAGCAACCATGTTTGTATTGTTTCAAATTTTCAGCTATGATGAAAGGGGTCAAACATCCACTGTGCACTTTGAGAGAAGAGGCTGCCTTCATCCAAAATTTCAAATTTGTAATGTCTATAAATAGAAACACTTCTCTCAAAGTGCTCGGTGATGTTTCAATGACCCCTTTCATCATAGCCCCAAAGCCGAAACAATCCAAACATGGTTGCTCAAGAGATGGCAAGTTAAAGCGCATCTCGTGGTATCCCCGATATCACATTACACCTTCCTCTTTGAGTTTTCATCCGCATAAGAAGTAGTTAAAGCCGTGCCAGGGGATTGGTTTTAGAATGGGTGACACCGATGAGTTGGTACTTACCAACTCATTAGGCTCTAAAACTTGAGTTTTTGTTTCTTTCTTGAGTTGATTATTTGGATTTATGTACCTTTTGATTTTGTTGTGTCCAGATGACTAAATGTGAAGAAAAGAGCAAAATGGAGAAAAAAAAGGGAGTGAGAGTGAATCGGTGATTCGCAGATGAAAACCACCGAGACACCTGACAAAGGCCGAACATCACGCTCGCAGGATTAACGCCGCCGACGGTTCATGACTTGCCGCCAAATGGTACAGCTCCGCCTTCAAAGATACCCAAAGTTCTCGTGTGTAATGGCTTGAAGACCCAAATGTTCACAACATTGTCGCGAAATGCCTGCACCGCCGTGTTCAATGGAAGGAGCAAGAATGAAGAAAAGATACTCGGTGGTTCACAAATTATAATTGGCGAACCACCGGTGTCTCCGCCAATTCCAGAACGGTGCCTGTGGGAATATAATCCAACACCGGAAAAGAGATAAAAGTGCCCTACTCTTTCATAATATAAATAGAAGATAAAGTACTTGTACCGTAGATATCAAGGAGAGATAGAAATAGAGATATTAAGAGAGAACAAAGCTACATCAAAATCATTGTTTTCCCTTTAGTCAAGAACATTCTTTAGCTGAGATAGGAGATTCTGATTGAAAATTGTAGAAAGTACTCGCTCTATTTCTTCTTTGTACTAGTAAAGTTTCCAGCCTATTGTTGGAGATTATCTTGCAAGTTGATTTTTCTACGATTTTTTCTACTCTTGCTATTATATTCAATGATGCTATTGATAAAGGTGTTTTTGAATTTCTTAACCATGAGTAGATAAAATCATTAACTAGAGGTGTGTGCTAATGAATACTTGAATTGAATTTGGGTATCGCTAGAGTCGCCTTCTATTCATGCAAGTGTAAATCTATTAGATTCTATTCAATTTATAAAGGAAGATCCATTGATTATGATATGGGTATATTTATTCTTGCTTGATTGTTGCTTATAAAAGAATAATACATTGAAAGATAATTTTAGCAGTGGGTATAAAAAAGAGAGTGTGAAACTAGACTAGAAAGAAGCTAAAATTGCATTCTCATTCCTTATTAGCAGCTACACAGCTAGAAATTACTGCAAGCATTAATTCAACAACTGAATGACAAACTAGTAGAGGTTTGATAAAACTTAGTGAGAGGTAAATAGAAGGCTGAAAAGTTGTAATTACTCACTTCTCGAGATTATTTACACTTGTTGAACTCATGAGATGACCTCGATTATCCCGATCTCAAGTAGTATTTTATCTTACACCACCTCTAGTGTTTCATATCCTTTGGTGACAACTTAGCCGATCTTGTTGTTTTATTTCACTAAATCAACCCATACAATTCTTTGCAAATTTCAACTCCCCCAATTTTATTTGTTTTTATATTAAATATACGTGGTGCAAGTTATCGTCAATTTCTCAATAAAAACTTGTAACTATCATTCCTAGTCTCGGTGGGATTGGCTCCGACACTCGTGGGGTTACTTGTTTTGATACTTCTCGCCTTATATATTCTTTTGCATTAAGAATATATTTTCACGTTATCGTAAACCTCGAGGCTACAAGAAACCGGGCTAAAACCAACAAGGATGGAATCGAGTCATAAATGGATCAAAGCTTTTGGGATTTCTTGAATGCTGGACTGGACACATTTGCTTTTGGGATCTTCAGGTTGGACTCGAAACCTTTAAGTCTATACCAATGCATGTGGTGATTATATAGGATAGACGAGGACACAAAAGCCGTAACACACTTTTGGCTTGATATGAAGGAGAATCTGTAGATACAATTTGGCGGAGGTCGTTGAGATTGGGAAATTGGTGATTCAAAATAGAATAATCTGGAGGACCAATGAAGAAAAAAAGAAAAAAAGTTTAAAGAAGAGATCAATAAAGTGTCTACGAGCAAAGCAAAGGAGGCACAAGTTTACCCTGTCAATAACTTAAAAACTACCATAACGTCAACTTTAATTCAAAAAACTAGCAAGTGCAATATGCTTCCTAAACGTGGGCCTCAAAAGGGCTAAAAATCCAGCAACTAATTTTGGCTAGAATCAGTAATAAATCTTATCACAAAAAGAGGCCAAAAAATAAGACCAAGCAACAAAAGCGCTGGCAAAAGCCTCTATAACTACAGAGCTAGTAGGGCCCCCGCACTGATCCTTGTCAACACAAGATCAACCTTACCCAAATGCATATTGAATTATTTTTATCTTGTATTAGCCACCCGAAGCCTTTGCCAAGATTTTTCTCATCATTAGACACTTACATGACTTCTTTGAACCAGACGATGAAGCTAAGAGACCTCCCATATGTTAATCCCAATATACTTGTCGAATTTCAAATAAAAGCTAGTAAGTAGCATAGATTTTGATATTTCTTCTTATGACACTCTCTCTTCCCCGCATTAAGAAGATTTAGGGCTTTTGCAAATCAGCCAACCACAAAAGAGGATAAGAATAACGAGACGGACCAAAGAAAAGAAGAGGAATGCAAGGTATTTAAGGTAATGTGTTTCGATGATATATCTGGGAATGGTTCTCTCGAATGACTGCAAAAGAGACAAGAGCGGATCCAAACAATAAGGAAAAGAAATAGGGGAAGCCAATGAAATCCTGGAACTAGGCAAAAATCAAGGGTATTAACTCGATGGGAAAATTATGTAGGACAGCATTTGATAATCCAATTCCACATGAAATATCAAAATTTTATGCCTAAGATATGGGGTCTATCACATGTAAGAAGGAGAACCACTATGAAATTACTAATCCAAAAATGGAAAGCGATATTGTATGTCTCCAAGAAACAAAATTGGAAGATTGGTCAATTAGCTAGATAAAACAAATTAGGGTAACATGGTGAATGGGCTGGAACTACAATCTTCTGCCAAGTGGAGGAATTATAGTCATGTGGGAAAAAGAAATGATCAGTCAAAGAAGTACAGTAGAGGAGAGTATACTATCTCGTATGTTTGAAGCATCCAAGAGGAATTCGTGTGGTGCTTCATAGGTGTGTATAGGCCACATTCCAATGTTGAGAGGGAATTATTATGGCATGAACTGGCTGCAATGAGAGTTTTGTCGATGAGCAAAGGGGTTATAGGTGGTGATCTTAATATTTGGTAGATGTGAAAGTGAAAGATCTCAACTACACAGGAGATCAAGAGCAATTGAACAGCTTCACACATCACTCTACAAGACCCGAGCATCATTGACTTACCTCTACACACCAAATATACTTGGTTCAAAGACGAGGATTCTCTTCAAGCTTCAAGAATTGATAGATTCCTAATCTCCCATAATAGAATGATAGCTTTAGTTATAAAACAATTAGCCTTTCAAGGGTCTTATCAGATCATAGACCTATTTCGTTGGAATGTGGATATTGGGACTCAAATCCATTCTACTTTAAATTTGAGAACATGTGGATAAAAGTAGATGGTTTTCTAGAAAAAATCAAAGGGTGGTGGCAAGGTTATTCCATCAAAGGCAGCCTAAGACTTTATCCTGCATACGTAAGCTCAGGAATTTGAAAAAAGATATTAATAGCCGTATTAGAGAAAGCTTTGGAAAGTTGGAAGATCAAAAGGCAAACTCCTAGAGGATTTTAGTCGTCTTGGAGCATTCAAGAAAGGGAAGACTCATGACACAATTTAGAGGAATGAGAAAGAGCACTTCAACTCGTACTTAGGTTTTGCGAAATAACTAAAATTGAAGAGATATCTTAGGGGCAAAAGTCGAGATGTTTATGGCTCAAGGAAGGGGACAGAAATATCAAATTCTTCCATAGAGCAACAAATTCTCAAAAAGGATTAACTATATCGATAAAATACTGATTAGGAATAAGTTCTGCTAACAAAGATTCCATCAAAGTTGAAATCCTAAAATATTATCAAGATCTATACATTTAAGAGGAGCAAGCAAGACTTGAAGCAAGATTTGAAAGTCTTAATCGCTTATCTCAAGAAGAAAAAAATTTGGCTAGAGAGAAATTTTCGAGAAAGAAAAGGTTAAATGTTGTACTTTTGTGCCCTAGATAAAAGTCTAGGGCCAAATGGTTACACAATGGCTTTTTATAACAACACTTGGGATTTCATTAAAGTAGATATCGTGGGAGCTTTGAATCACTTTTTCATCATTAATGTCACATGGTTAAATCCAACAATGCAAACACCTTTCATTGCTTTGATTCCTATGAAGAAATTGAATAAAAATCTCAAATCTGTGCCTATTAGTCTCATTGGTAGTGTTTACAAGATACCGTCAAAAATCTTAACCGAAAGACTCAAAATAGTAATCTGAAAGCTTGTGGGTCTCGGGAACAAAATTCCTTTCTTAAAGAATAGACATATTATAGATACTTCTTTTAATTGCAAAATGAAATGCTTGATGGAAGGCCTGCAAGACTCCTTGAGGCTATGTGTAAGTCTGATGTTGAGAGGGCATCTCGATAAAGTTAATCGGTCTTATCTATTTTCCTTATTGAGTCAAATGGGATTTGGGAGCAGGTGGATCAAATGGGTTAAATATAGCCTCACCGCCTGGCCAAGTATTCAATACTGGGTAAACAGGCTCCAATGGTTTTGTTTTCCTCGTAAGGGAATAAGACAAAGGGACCTCTCCCTTTTCTTATTCTTATTATCCATGGAACGTCTAAGCAAAGAGGTTGAACAGAAATTCTCAACCACTGGATTGAAAGGTTCAAGGTGGAAAGCAAACAAATCACTCTATTAGTGTCTCCCACTTGCTCTATGCGTATGATACTTTAATTATTTGTGTTAAAAGACTCATTGCAAAGATTCAAATTTGACTATCATGCTTTTGAAATCATTTCAGATTCCATATTAATATGTTGAAGAGAAAGATTTATCTAATAAAATATAGTACCTAATCGATGAATTGACGTAAATATTGACTTGTGAAATAGGCTCCTTCCTAACAACCTATCTAGGTCCATCCTGGGAGTAAAGCAAATCTGTTGGGAAAACTGAAAATTGAGGAGATCCTATCTTTGGGAAGGGAACAATGAGGGGAATAAATTTCACTACAAGTGAAACGGGACAAAGTGATACCGCCAAATCACAAAGGGAATTAGGCATAAGAGATTTAAGCAAACACAACAAGAGTCTGCTATTAAAATGATGGTGAAGATTTAACCAACGATCAACATCATTATGGAAGGAGGTGGTCATTGCCAAATATGGGAGAGAGACACTTGGAGCACCAATGTGACCAAAGCTCTACATGGAGTAGGACCTGGAAGCACATTAACAATTTGATGAATTCTTCCAAGTTATGTCTTTCGTGGATTGGAAATGGAAACAATGTTAAAGTTTTCAATGATAGGTGGTTACTCAATCTCCCTTTAAAAGAGTCTTATCCTAGGCTCTTCTCAAATTTAATAGTTGCAAATAATAAAGAAGGCAACTTTGGGACAACACTTCAAAAGAAATTTGCAAGACTGGAGTTAAAAGAGCTACGAGGCAACCCCGTAATGAAGTCCATATTGATTTCCTCCACTTCCAAAATTCTAATGCTTGAAGCACACCTCCGTGCATTTGATACTCAATCTTCACCTATTGATAGTTCGGACACTTAACCACAAACTATGCTATGTTCTTCTTCATGCTACTCCACCAATGGATTTTCCGTAGGTCATGGTACATCTTGGTGGCACCTAGATGTATAGAATATCTAGAACCATGAGCCTCGTATAACATCCGATCTCTCAAATCATCAACAAAACTGAACACAAAGATGACCCCGATATCGAAGCACACCATCTCCCCTTGGGAGAAGACTCCCACTTTCTAATTCTGGAACGGGCTTCCTTCAACTTTACCTGTAATAGGACCCCTGCCTTGTATAGCTTTGATCTCGGCCACCAAGGAAGATTCTCATCCATTCCCGCACAATGACACCACCATTCGTCGAGTTAATGCACAAACTCCTAGTCGTGCAAGCGATGCAATATCCTTTACTAATTCTTTTCATTTCCTCATCTACATAGGACACACTTCATAGAAGCGCTCCGCTAAGAGTGTCTTCCACCATATTTGTCTTGCCCAGATGATAAATGACACTCATATCATAATCTTGGCAAGCTCCGCCACCTTCTTTGACGTAGGTTTGTGATCCCTTCGAGTAAACACGTATTGTAGGCTTTTTTATCATAAACACATCCACATGGACCCCGTATAGATAGTGTCTCCAAATCTTCAAGGAAAATACAATCACTGCCAACTCGAGGTCGTGAGTCGGATAATTCTTTTCATGAACCTTCAGCTTGCCTCGGAAGCATAGATTATAACCTTACGGTGTTGCATTAGTACACAACCAAGGCCGACATCCTTTGAGGAGTCAAATATACCACAAATCCATCGCACCCAGGGCCAACACTAAAGGTTGTGGTGAGTCGAGTCTTTAACTCTTTTGAAAGATGTCTCATAGGCGTCTCGACCATTGAAACTCACCTTCTTTTTGGTCAACTTAGTCACGGTGTCGCAATGGATGCAACTCTTTAACAAACCTGCAAGTAACTACCAAAACCTAAAAATCCCTAATATCCGAAGTATTAACCGGCCTAGGCCAATTCTTCACCGTCTATCTTTTGAGAGTCCACCTATACACCCTCACTTGACACCACATAAACTAAAAAGGCCACTTACGATTCCATACTACAAACCGTACCACCCTATCAAGGGTTGTCCTTGGCTTAGTATCTAAAACTTGAAATATCAACTCCAGCTTCCCACGGTCAAGTCACGATCCGTGGTTACTCCCCACGTAGTCATGATATAACTCGCATTGTGGCATTTTTGTCCTGGTTTCTACCGGGATTCTCTGCTTTATGCCTAGGATCTAATCTTAAGACTTTGGGGTTAAATTATCTCCCCTTGGGATCATTCATCCTCGCATGGATACTATTAGAGTTGAAAAGATAGGGAAAGAGCTGCAAATTCCAAAACTAAATCATATGGACTAAATATTAATTGAGTGATCGACTCCGAACTGAGATACATAGTTGAATTGAATTTCACCGATCATATATGCATGCCGAGACATGAGAAAAACTTAAGGATAAGGAAGCCGATATGAAACTAAGTAGAGTACTAAGGGAGGATCTATTTCAAACCGGAGCTTCGAGCTACTAAGGATGGAGTTATAAATCCCGAACCACTCTCTAATATCAGAAGAACTGACATGACAACTGATTTGGTTGAGGGTAAGACTTAACTAAAAGAATTCTCCCCAAGTAGCTCCTTCCACTGAAAGTACCTTGTAAAACCTTTTACCGAGGCCAACTCCCTTATTTTTCCCAACATACGAACTCGATGGACCAAGGTTTCAACTAAACTTTCTTATATTAGAGACTATTATACACACCAACACCTTATCACTCCACACCTCATCTCCTCATATAAGCAATCAGGTGAATCGCACCCGCTTCCCTCAATACCAACAAACAATTCAAGCCTATCACTAAACTCATCTTACTTACTTCGGGCCGTGACTTATACTATCCCAAAAGCTCCTCAGATCCTTTGACATAACTAGTTAACAATTGTACTTCATGAACTTTTACCTAACGATCATCTAAGGCGAGAGGATTCACTATGGACATATCCATTGCAACCATTATTCTATTAAGTGGGTGAACATACATAGGGCCGAGAGTAAGTAAATCGTAGCTACCTAATCATTCACAATATCTAAAATGAGAACATACGTAAGTGTAGCATGATTTGTTAGCCATTAAGGCCTCTAAGGACCGAAGTTCATAGAGCTGAGCATGATGGATGCATGAGTTTTACATATGTAATCGGGTTTCATGACATGAGACCTAGATTTATGTGGATCATGGAGTAAGACTCGGGATTGTTGTCCAAGCTGCTACTCGTCGTTATGGAAATGTAAACAAAGGCATGACTAGAGCATAATGTTGACTAAAACATAGGGGAAGACACTCGAATAGAATGGATCTACATCCCATAGATAATTAGCTTTCAAAACTTCCTTACTAAAATACTCAAGATTTGACTTGGCCCTTCAACTTATCATCTCCCCTGTAGCTTAAAGTCACTGCCCTAAGGCTCTTGGATCCTTTCCTAATGCTAGGCTATTATCACTAATTCTTGACTTTCCATTCTAAAGCTATCACTGTATAGTTTCCATACTTATAACCATTTCATACCATCTCCGTGGATAAATCTCATACTAGAATGCTAAAAGAGATCTTATACCTTATATCATGGGCCAGGGCCTAACGACATATCAAAGATTAACATGAAAAGCTCATAACATACTTGTGACTACTTCTGGAGTTTCCCCCGATCTCCGACGTGATGACAGGCGTAGGTTTGTTTGATGTTGTCCACTACCTCACTCAATTGATGCACCCGCCGAGGTGGGTGGGCTGCCTGAGCTACCGAAGAGGGCGGCCGGGGCTCTACCTTACCCCGTTTAGCCATCGGGCAATCTCCCGAGCTTATGGGCCCGACTTCCCGCACTAAAGTTAAGATCTGAATCCTACCCATGCATTCTCTTTGGTGGTTCCAGTTTCCAAGCCGGGATAGGTAATCTCTTACCTGACCTCGTTTCCCCGAATTTTACAAGAACTGCACGATTTTCCCCTCTACTCCCCTTTGGATCTAGGTGTGGGACACTGACTGATGAAGGTGTTGGAGGTAATGATTCCTATTGTAGCTATGAGTGATTCTTACTACCTGACCATCACGAGAAAGATCAAAGTTTCCACTCGGCTCTCTTGTTCTTCCTTTATATTTCCTTACACCTCCCGCCCCGCTCAACCGTGAATCTGGGATTATGATCTTTTTAGTGAAGTCTCAAACCCTAATAGTAGCTATAGCCTTTTGATAATATTCATGAGCGACCGCCGCCGGTTAAGCCGAGTGCGAAGGCCGTACTGCAACACTCGAAGGTAGTCCCGAGCCCGCATCCATAACTTGCCCACTCAAGGCCCACCGGGGTTGATGGGGCTGCCTATTTTCCATTGCATTCCTCGCTTGCTAGCCTTTTTGAAAGGCATTTCTGCGCGGGGCAAACAGATTACGAGCGCATATAGCATGGTTAGAGGATTGTTCTTAGAGTTTCACACTCTATCGCATGATAAGAAGGCGAAATAAGGGAAGTTTCCTAAAACATCTTATATCCTCTTTCCTATGGCGGCACGCTTCACATCCATGAACAAGACTCTACTTGACGTGACTTTTAGACACCCTAGGAAACTCTAAACCTAATACTCTTATACCAAATTTGTCACGACCCGAGCTCCATCCCGCCATAACACCTGCCTAGAACCATGAATGGCCTCCAAGCTAACCCATGGAATAACATAATGCTTATAACATGACTATCACTTAGAATGAAAACTTAGTGGAAGAATAAACAATTATATAGCATACGAGTACGAATACTGAAATAAGTTGGATAAACTGACACTAGCTCAATACTACAACTTTGTCTAAAAGCCTCTACTAAAGATGAGCTATTGGGATAAGCCCCCATCTAACTACAAAGTCCGAAATCAAGACACAACTAAAATAGAAAGAAATTCTCTGATTCTCGTGGAGACGGGACTCACCACTAGAGTACTACTAAACCGAGCTTGATGGAGACTAAACATGCTGCCGAGCCCGAGTACCGAGCCTATATCATAAGACGATATAGCATAAGAAGTATGCATCAGTATTTTTAATGTACTGAGTATGTGAAGTTATGAAATTTAAAACATAAGCATACTCGCAAATAAACCGTAAGTAAAAATACTAAATGATATACAATGACCCTCTGTCTCGAAATATAAGTGCTATAAATAGCCCGAAATCTCAAAATACCGTAAAGCTAGTAAAAACTACTCATGGGTCACGCACATATTCTCGGGCCTGGAAAGTAAACCGTGGAGAGCCTATTAACCGACATATAACCATGTGAGCTAGACTTGGAGTTCAATGCACTCCATCCAATAGAGCCTACCTAACTTGCCAGGTATAATTGTTGAACCGTGTGATCACTATCTCGAGGCCTATTCGTAAAAGCCTACTTGTGGCACGTGAGTTTCGAACCTAGGCGCCGAACACACCTTGCCAAGTACTACTCCCAACTAAAATTATAATTATAGCTAACTGAACTGATTAGCTAAAAATTGGTGTACTAAGGCTAAGTCAGAACTACTTATTTAGAAGTGTCCTAAGAGCCCCAAAGACCCGATAACCGAAAATACCGATAAACTGATAAATTGGAATTTATGGAAAATATTAAGTATACTCATAATATGAAAATACTAACTTTTATTTGAAGCAATACATGTTGAAGATTATTGTCAGTTTAATTCCGAACATAGGCCCGGATCGAGACACGGACAAGGAACCCCGAGAGGCTCCAACTCGACCTATGGCATAATCAAAGCATGATCACTTAATAATAGAAATAACTAACAGAACATAATTGAGCGAAAGATAACCAGAGATTCTAATTTAAAATCCCAAAATGACAAATCTCATAAGAACTCGGTACAAAGCCGAATCTATCTATACAAGTCTGAAAGCCTCAACTATATACGATGGAGTTGTTGGAACAAGCCCCAACTAACTCCTAAGGTCTGAAACTAAATCATAAATGACATAGAAAACATAGATCACGTCCTTGAGGAGACAGAGGCCTCACCATAAACAACCGAGATAGAGTGGAGCATATCTAACCACGGGCTTGAAAGGCTAGAAACCCGAATCTATATCATGAAACGATATTATACATAAAGTATGCGGCCGGGCACTTGAATGTACCGAAAATGCGGAAGCATAAATAACTAAACATGCAAGTATATAAGAAGAAAGTAAATCAAGGCATCACTAAGTATATAACTCGAGCCGAAATACAATGACTTTGTCTCGTATAACACATGTATTGACATTAAGGGTCTCTTGAAAGTCATCATAATTGGAATTGGTGTAATTATCAGGTTAGTAATTACACAACCTAGTAATTACACAGTATAGTAATTACGACGACCTCGTTTGTTTGTCATGATACCAAGCAAGCAGATTACAGTGTACTGCTTTGGTTGCACAAGTGTACTGAGCACAGTAGATTAATTTTTTAAAAATAAAAGTTAATTATTAAAATTAATATTTGATAAATATATGTCTTTATATATGATATTAAATTAGGTATTTAAGATAAATATTATCTTTAAAAATAAAATAAAACGACGGGTAATATTTTACATAAATATTTAACTTATAACTTTAAAAATATAATAGTTAGATTAATTTTTTAAAAATAAAAATTAATTATCAAAATTAATATTTGACAAATATATGTCTTTATAAATAATATTAAATTAGTTATTTAAGATATATACTATCTATAAAAATAAAACAATTAATAAATATATATATTTTTACTAATATGATTAAAATAATAATAGTTAGACACTTTAAAATAAAAGGTAACTATTAAAATTACTATTTGACAAATATATATCTTTATAAATAATATTAAATTAGGTATTTAAGATACATATTTTCTCTAAAAATATAATAATTAATAAATATATATATTTTTAACTAATATGACTAAAAATAATAGATATATATTTTTGAATTAAATATTTTAATTAATTAATTATAAAATTAATATTTAGACATGTAATTTTATCTCGTGACGTGAAATCATGACATGAAATTAATGTTTGGACATGTAATTTGGAATTTATAATATAATATAATTATTAAAATTTTTAAAATTTTGAGATTTTAAAATTTTCTACTCATAAAATTTTATCTCAAAGAGATTTTCAATAAGTCAATACTACTAAAACAAACAAGTTAAGAAACCAAAAATATAATATAAATTCAAAATAAATAAATAAACATAATACACTTGTGTCAAATTTCAACAGAACTTAAAATAAATTCCAATATAATTTAAGTAGATATAATTCAAAAAAAATGAAAACAAGTCTATAACATAATAACTAATGAAATTCTATGTTAATTCAAAATTAGAATAATAATGTTTTTTAAATAAAAATAAAAATATGAGCAATTACATAAAATCACAAGAAGTAAAGGTCGGGAAATGAGAAGAAAGAAAAATAAATAGATAATATAAAATAAAAAATATTTCAAAATAAAAATATTTTTATTTTTTTTGTGTTTTGAAATTAAAATGAAAAAATAAAGAAAAATAAATTAAAATAATAACAAAATGAATAAACTAAAAAGTAACCTTGTAACTACACCATGTAATTACCTACAATTCTCACCTCCCCCCAGGAATTGGAGAGTGTAATTACACCCTCCTAATTACACCTAATTCCCTGCTGACCATGTAATTACCAGGCCAAATAAACATGTCAAACTGTGTAATTACACTCAAATCCAATTACCAGGTGGCTTTCCAAATAGACTCTAAGCTTTTATTTGAAAACATTTACTTAAGTATAATCAAACTGATGCATAAGGGCCATGTACTGAACATATACTGAGAACTGAAGCTATAACTGATATCATACACTGTTCTGATAATCTGCTGATAATTGAGTCTGAACCCGGCTAAGATGATTTTATCTGAAATCTGAAACTTATACGGAGTTGAGATGAACTGATATCATAGACAAAGGGATACATCCTCTGGTATGGAGAGTCCCTGACTGACTAAGGGAAACATTCTCGGCTATGGAGAGTCCCAGACTGACTAAGGAAAACATTCTCTGCTATGGGGAGTCCCTGACTGACTGAGGGAAACATTCTTTGCTATGGAGAGTCCCTGACTGACTGAGGGAAACATTCTCTGCTATGGAGAGTCCCTAGCTGACTAAGGAAAACATTCTCGGCTATGGAGAGTCCCGATAAACTAGAACATGGAGGTCACTGGTCTGATGTCATTCATTTAGTCTAAGTCATTTCAGCTAATCAGAGATGAAAGCATTCAATTGTTTACATCATACTGAATATCATATTGAATCATTTAGAATTTATTAAGGTTATTTTCTACTAACAACAAGCCCAAAGGTCTAAAGGATCATTCTCATGCTTTATCATCATATTTGTATCATCATAGTCCTGAATCATCATTTAAATCATGCATTCTACTTTCATTAAGCACTGATAGGATCATATCATACTTTAAACATGACCACAACATTTAAATCTCAATTCAACCTTATATAGTATATATTCTAGATTCATGAAGCTCCATAGATTCAACTCATACCCAACATATTTACATTGAAATTATAATGAAAACATATACATATTTCACATTGATCTGAGCCCGTAAGTTCTAATCGTATCTCAACATATCTATTAAATCATATATTCTAGGTTTAAGAGAACTCATATGATCTTCAAACATTTTAGATATAGATACATGTTCATGATAAGAGCATGTGAATAATTATGAAATCCCATTCGAAGTTCTAGGCTATTTCATAGTGAAAATTCTAAAATCATGCATTTCTCATATCAAGCACATAATTCAAGATATTTAAAGTAATCCCATAAGCATACATGATTGTTAATCAAAATGGGTTTTAAAATTCTTAGAAGGTGTAGAAGAAATCATCCATAAATCAAAACCCTAAACCATATTTTTCTAGAACAAGAGATTTGGGTTTTTTAATAAAAGCTTGGGGCACACGTATGGAAGGATGTCCTTTTTGAAACACACACATACCTGAATAGGATAAATCCCCACTTGAACTCAACCCTTGAGGCCTTTGAAGAACCCTAGTTGAATCCTTCGACTTGAGAGAGGGGGGGAAGAAGAGTTTGAGAGGATATTTAGAGGGAATGAGGGATTAGACTAGGAGAAACCCTTTAAAATGCTCCTTCTAATACTCAAAACGACACCATTTGGGAACTGAGAGCATAGGGATTTACCAAAATACCCCTTGATTTAAGCTTTAAAATATGTCCGACAAGGAACATGACCCTCACCACGAGTCATTGATCCTCACCACGACTCATGATGATCATTTGTTGCCACTGGAGAAGTGATTTCTCAGTTTCTGCTTCCTCAACCAATGGCCAACAGGACAAGTCATTACTTCCTCCACTGCCTCCTTAACCAGCGATCCCACCAACGACCGTCACCACGAGTTGTTACGACCTTTAACGGTCCATCGTAGCCACCCATTTCCCCTGAGCCAGTGAACAAACCTTTTTTTGAGTTCTAATCAACGACCCCTCAAGACGACCTATCACAGCAATAAATGGGTCATTACTTGACTCATTGTCCCTGGGAAATCTGAATTGCAAGCTTACCACGGCCACATCTGATGAGTCATTGCTACCAAAGATGACTCATTCTATCCTCCCATGGTATCAAAGTCCTTTTGAGCTATTTTTGAAAACCCTTCCCACGACTTCCACTAACGAGTCATTGGAACGACCAACGACTCGTTGGATGAGTTGTTCTGAGGCAAATTCCTACTGGTTTTTCTGCTGAACACCATCTAATTCTGGGGTTTGATCGTAGGAACTTTCGGGGTGTTACAATATCTCCCCGTTGGGAACATTCGTCCTTGACTGTTGAATAAACACACTGAAAATTAGGGGAATAATTGATATCCTAAAATACTGAACATTTACAACTGAAACTGATGGAGTATCTAACTCCGGACTGATCTTACATATCTGAACTGAGAGTCTAAATCATGCATGCATGCTAAGGCATAAGAGGGACTAAAAGGCATGAAACTGACATGGAACTAGATAGAACACTAAGAAGGATTCTTTTCCCCTAACTGGTACTAAGCTAGAATTTCTGCTGAACTCCATCTAATTCTGGGGTTTGATCTTAGGAACTTTTGGGGTGTTAAAATATCTCCCCGTTGGGAACATTCGTCCTTGAATGTTGAATAAACACACTGAAAATTAGTGGAATAATTGATATCCCAAAATACTGAACATTTACAACTGAAACTGATGGAGTATCTGACTCCAGACTGATCTTACATATCTGAACTGAGAGTCTAAATCATGCATGCATGCTAAGGCATAAGAGGGACTGAAAGGCATGAAACTGACATGGAACTAGATAGAACACTGAGAAGGATTCTTTTCCCCTAACTAGTACTAAAAGGTAAGGAATTCATGAGCACAAACCATTCATGACATCTAAAACTAAGCACATAGATGAGGTAACCTGACCTGCTGAGCTAGTAAGGAAACTTCTAAAGACTGAGTTCGAGCTAAACATACTAGAAGACATGAGTTAGCATACATAGATGGTTTATAACATGAGGATGAGCCTTAAGGATTTGTAGAGCAAAACTAGCATCATTGTCCGAAGCGGTTATCTAGAAATTCTGGGAGTCTAAACATAAGAACGAGTAGAGTATAACTTCAACTGAAATACAAGAGGAGTTATCTGTACTTGAAGGGATTGACATACCGCAACCGTTAGGACTGGAACTCCCTTAATAGCATATTCAAGATACGACTTGTCTCACATACTTACCATCTCCCCCTTAGCTTAAAGCCATCATTCTAAGGCTCCTGAATCCTTCTTAAGGTTGGGGCTAAATCACTAACTCCTAGCTTCTCCTTCACTTCTAACATCCAATGCAATCCTTATACTAATAAATATTCACATCACACATCGACAATCTCTTCTCAACAACCATCACAGAGCTTCTTATTCAATACTAGGGTTCTGGGGCTAGCAACATGCAAAGAGTAACACAAGAAACTTATAACATACCTATGACTACTTCTAGCGACTTGCCCTTATCCTGATGTGCTGCCAAGGCGTAGGAGCGGTTTCGATGCTATCTGCCACCTGCGCTAGATGATGCACCCTGCTGAAATGGATGGGCTATCGGATAAAGAGGTGGTCGAGGCTCTACTCTCGCCTTGCTTAGCTGTTGTGCAATCCCGGTGCTTATGACCTATCTTGCCGCACCAAAAGTAAGCATCCGAGCCGACCATGCATTCTCCTAAATGGTGTTTCCCACAGCTCATACACAATGGGTACGTAATATCCCTTACCCTAGGTTTATACGGAACACTAGCTGTCGAAGGTGCCGGTGCTGATGATTTCTGCTGGTAATGTGAGCGGTGTCCACCACTCGTCCTTTGCAGGGAGAACTCTAAATCTCCGGTTCTAGCTCTCTTGGCCTCTCTCTCTTTTTCCTTCACCTGTTTCACTTCTATTTGTTGAGAAAATATCACCAACCATGGGAAGTCTATGTCCTTGTGAAACATGCGGTTCTGCACTCTTTGACCAAGGAGTCTGACACTCCATTTATGAATTTTCTCACACGAGCCCTCTGGTCGGCTACCATCTTCAGTGCATACTTGGACAACCGAGTAAACTCCAACGCGTACTCGTGGGTAGTCATGTCGTTTTGTCTCAAATTGATGAACTCTGCCACCTTTGCCTCCCTCAACTCCTTAGGGAAAAACCTGTCCAGGAACGCAATCATAAACTCATCCCAGCTTACGGGGGTTGTTCCAACTCCCCGACTGTGTCTCCACTAGCAAAACAATATATAAGCGACTGCTTTCAGCTGGTAGGAGGCTAAGTCTGCGCTATCAGTTCCCACCACCCCCATGATTTGGATGATCTTCTGGATCTCTTCAAAGAACTCATATGGGTCCTCGTCCACCTTTGACCCTAAGAATTCGGGTGGATTCATTCAAAGGAAGTCTCTCACTCTCACAACCATTACGTTCCCATTCTGGGGAAAACGAGCCATCTCTTGCTGATTAATCTGAGCGGTCATGTCCTGCGCCAACATATGAAAGGTTGCCCTAAACTTGGCATGAGTAACATGGTCGTCCATCGAGTTCGCCGGGGCTGGTGGTTCTTGTTGGCGCCTATTACCATTTCTTCTTCTATTCGCTTGTCTAGGAGGCATTATCCGCCAGCGCTTAAATAACGAGTTAGGAGATGAACTATTAGAGTTTCATACTCTATGCACGATAAGAATCATGAAGAAAAGGGAACATTCCTAAAATATCTCATAGCCTCTTCATCATAAGTGTGGTGTGCTTCACACCCATGAAAAAGACCCTATAAAATGCGGCTTTCTGACACCCTAGCACACTCTAAACCTTTGCTCTGATACCAAGTTTTTCATGACCCGAACATAGGCCTGAATCGAGACATAGGAAAAGGATCCCTTAGAGGCTCCAAGTCGATCCATGGCATAATCATAGCATATCACTTAATAATAGAAACAACTAACAGAACATAACTGAGAAAAAACTAACTAAAAGAGTCTAATTTAAAATCCCAAAATGACAAATCTTATAAGAACTCTGGTACAAAGTCGATTCTGTCTATATAAGTCTGAAAGCCTCTATTAAACTGATGAGTTGCTGGATCAAGCCCCTAGCTAACTCCTAAAGTCCTAAAAACTGAAACATAAATGGCATAGAAAACATAGATCACATCCTCGAGAGATGAGGACTTCTATAAGCAGCTGAGATAGGAGTGGAGTGTATATAACCACGTGGCTAAGGCTGGAATCCTGAATCTATATCATGAAACGATATAGCACATAAAGTATGCAGTCAGTACTTGGAATGTACTGAGTATGCGGGAAGTCTAAATAATCTAAACATGCAAGTATACAATAAGAAAGTAAACTGAAGGCATCACTAAGTATATAACTGAGTTGAAATACAATGACCCTATCTGAGATAAACACATGTATTGACATTAAGCTTTTATTTCAAAACATTTACTAAAGTATAATCAAACTGATGCATAAGGTTCATGTACTGAACATATACTAAGAACTGAAGTTGCAACTTATATCATAAACTATTTTGATTATCTACTGATAATTGAGTCTGAACCCGGCTAAGATGATTTTAACTGAAATTTGAAATTTATACGGAGCTGAGTTGAACTGGTATCATAGACTAAGGGAGACATTCTCTACTATGAAGAGTCCCTAACTGACTAAGGGAAACATTCTCGGCTATGGAGAGTCCCTGACTAACTAAGGGAAATATTCTCGACTATGGAGAGTCCCTGACTGACTAAGGGAAACATTCTCTACTATGGAGAGTCCCTGACTGACTAAGGGAAACATTCTCTACTATGGAGAGTCCATGACTGACTAAGGGAAACATTCTCTGCTGTGGAGAGTGTCTGACTAACTAAGGGACACATTCTCGCCTATGGAGAGTCCCCGACTGACGAAGGGAAACATTCTCGGCTATGGAGGGTCTTGATAAACTAGAACATGAAGGTCACTGGTTTGACGTCATTCGTTTAGTCTAAGCCACTTTAGTTAATCAGAGACATGAGCATTCAACTATTTACATCATAGTAAATCATTTAGAATTTATTAAGGGCTATTTTCTACTAATAACAAGCCCAAAGGTCTGAAGGATCATTCTCATACTTTATCATCATAATTCGTATCATCATAGTCCTAAATCATCGTTTAAATCTTGCATTCTACTTTCATTAATCACTAATAGGATCAGATCATACTTTAACCATGACCACAACATTTAAATCTCGATTCAACCTTATATAACATATATTCTAGATTCATGAAGATCTATAGATTCAACTCATTCCTAACATATTTACATCGAAATCATAGTGAATACATATACATACTTCACATTGATTAGAGCCCATAAGTTCTAATCGTATCTCAACATATCTATTAAATCATATATTCTAGATTTAAGAGAATTCATACGATCTTCATACACTTTAGAAATGGATACAGGTTCATGTAAGAGCATGTGAATAATTACGAAATCACATTCGAAGTTCTAGTCTATTTCATGGTGAAAATTCTAAAATCATGCATTTCTCATATCAAGTACATAATTCGATATATTGAACGTAATCCTATAAGCATACATGATTGTTAATCATAATGTATTTTAAAATTCATAGAAGGCGCAGAAGAAATCATCCATAAATCGAAACCCTAAACCATGTTTTTCTAGAACAAGAGATTTGGGTTTTTTTAATAAAAGTTTGGGGCACAAGGATGGAAGAATGTCCTTGTTGAAAAATCCACATACCTAAATAGGAGAAATCCCCACTTGAACTCAACCCTTGAGGTCTTTGAAGAACCCTAGTTGAATCCTTAGTCTTGAGAGAGAGGGTAAGAAGAGTTTGAGAGGATATTTTGAGGGAATGAGGGATTAGACTAGGAGAAACCCTTAAAAACGTTCCTTCTAATACTCAAAACGACACCATTTGGGAACTGGGAGTATAGGGCTTTACCAAAATACCCCTGGATTTAAGCTTTAAAATCTGTCCGTTAGTGACCACGACCCTCACCACGAGTCGTTGGTCTTCACTATGACTCATGTGACCATCCGTTGCCACTGGAGAAGTGATTTCTCAGTTTTTTCTTCCTTAACCAATGACCAATAGGATGAGTCTTTACTTCCTTCAATGACTCATCATCACCTTCCATCGTCACCGCTGCCTCCTCAACCTGCAATCTCTCCAACGACCGTCACCACGGGTCGTTACGACCTTTAATGGTCCATCGTAACCACCCGTTGCCACTGAACCAGTGAATAAACTTTTTCTAATGTCTAATCAATGACCCCTCAGGATGACCCATCACAACAACAAATGGGTCGTTACTTGACTCATCGTCTCTAGGAAATCAGAATTGAAAACTTACCACGGCCACATCTGACAAGTCATTGCTACCCACGATGACTCGTTCTATCCTCCCGTGGTATTAAATTCCTATTGAGCTATTTCTAAAAACCCTTCCCATGGCTTCCTCTAACGAGTTGTTGGAGCAACCAATGACTCGTTGGACAAGTTGTTCTGAGGCAAATTCCTGCTGAACTCCATCTAATTCTGGGGTCTGATCTTAGGAACTTTCGGGGTGTTACAATTATACTCTTATAATTATCAATGGAAAATAGAAATTTAGGCCAGCTTTTAAATCATGCAAGGTTAAACTCACAAATCTTGTTAAAATCTAATGTTATATGGCATACTATGAAATATAAATCAGGAACATGAAAATCATTTGTTAAGGTTATAGAAACATGGAAAAACAATTGAAAGTAAGGAACATTCATGATTTGTCTACAAAAGGCTCTAATTTATAACTTCTACAGGCTAAAAATAGAGAAGTTTTTGAAAATAATTTGAGGGCACAAGGATGAAAGGAATCACCTTGTTGAAACCCCCACATACATGAGGTAGAAGAATTTATAGCAAGAACCTTAAACTTGCAACACTTGGAGCGGAACCCTATCTTAGAGTTGAGAGGGTTTTCTATCTTCTACATATTGTTTTTATGAGTCTGGAAGAGAATGAGAGGGAATACTCGACATTTCCCCTAAATCCCCTTCCAAAGTACCTCAAAAATACGTAGTTTAGGACTTAGAAGCATAAAAATTACAAGGATGCCCTTCCTAAAACGAGCTGAAAAACTACCCTGCCAGCCTCCAAGGGTCGTACCACGACTCGTGGTGACATACCACGGGTTGTGATATACAATTCTTGGCTCTTGGGTGACTTAAAAGCTTATAAAAACTCTTACCATAGATAGATGGTATGAATCATACCATGATCCTATGATCTGTGACATGTATTTGTACCTCCCGAAGCCAAGTTGGTTATTCTATGATCTTCATACCACAGACGGATACTGCGGATCGTACCGAGACTCATGATTTCTTACTGAATCACATCTCACAATTCCATACTATGTACTGTACCACCCTACCACAAGTCGTCCCTTGGATTGTGCTATCTAAAAACCTGAAACATCAACTTCTCTCCACGGGTCAAGTCACGATCCGTGGTTACTCCCCATGAGTCATGATATGACTCATACTATGGGATTTTTGTCTGGTTCTGATGGTTTTCTACTTTATATCTAGGATCTAATCTTTTAGACTTTTGGGGTGTTACATATGCATACAAATTTGCTAATGTAGGGCATATTTATGCAACAAGGGGTCTAGCACTATAGCCTGCGCATGTCCATGCATGACAGATTTCAATCCCAATTTGACTAGGAACATAAGCTACAAAACTCAATTCCAATCCAAGAAGGAACAACAAAGGCTTAATCTACTATATAAATACCCTCTCTTAACATGTCATTGAAGAATTTTTAAGGTGTTATGGTGAAATAGTCCAACATAGTTTATTATAGTTAGTTTTGTAGTCGAATATCTGTTGGAGAATTCATCAAGTTCTTGAGATTCAATATAGCTTTGGAGAGTTTGTTAAACAATTTTATATTATTGTAAGTATTTCATTATGATTTCTTCTACATCTTTTATTTTTTTCTTCTCATAAATATGAATGGCTAAATCTCATAAGCTAGGATTGTGGGAACCATGATGTATTAGCGAAAGTAGGCAAAATAAAATAGTGATTCTTGAATGGTGAATTGAGTGGACTATTTTCTATTCATCTTAATATTTAATTGCCTGTATCTTTAACTTGGTCGACCAAGGAGGTTGAAGTTAGGAAAAGAGAATAATAGTGGTAATTTGAGACTATCAACCCTCATCTAATTAACCTAAACTCCAACCAAGGATAGTTAAACCAAGACTTATGGAAATGGCAAAATATACACACCTAAAGCTCGAGAGGATTTAGGTGAAATTCATATATGTAGGTCGAGAGACGTTATATGAACTTAATTGTTTGTCTTACACAAAATTCGCCAGTATAGATTACTAATAAATAAGCATACTATGTTATGAAATCATGGGGAATACAATTATAGTTTTGTCTTGATAATTTGAACACAACTCACTCATTGTTAACATTATTTTCCTCTTTTTATTTGCAACCCCCTTTTGAAATATTGACTACAAGTTAACTTAATCATCGTTAACATATTATTTCTTTTCAATTCCCTATGGGATCGATCCCAACCTATGTTGGATCATTATATTTGGTAGAGACCGCTTTAAACTTCAATTGTAAGGTGTAATTTGGGCGTAATAAAATTTTGTCACCGCTGTCAGGGAATAAGGGGTTGAAATAGTTAATTGGTGTTTAAGTTTGACTTGTAGTCTTTATTTTGTGATTTATATTTTGTCACTACCTGAGTCTACACCCTGGATGTGGCACGGTACTTAGAGTCACAAGTGACCCCAAGAAAACCCATAACATGACATATTACTTACATACTAGAAGTTTGAATAGAAAACTGAGCGGAAGCTACTGAAGTACAAAATAGTTTTTTACGAGAAAGATAAAGTCAGGCAAACACTGGATGTTTGTAACAACACTAATTTGGGACAAGCCCCCAGCTAACTCTAAGTCTAGAAAGTGAACTAATACTACTAAAATAGAAAGAACATCTTCGGTCCTCGAAAGATGATGACTCACCAGTAGAACACTATTGAATATCGTCGGGGAGGCTAGTTGTGATGCTTAGGTTGGGTACCTAAGCCTATATCATAGAAAGTATGCGCCAGTACTTGAAATGTACTGAGTATGTGAGATATCAAAATAAAATAGAAAAAGTACTGATAATACATAAATTGTACTGATATGATATACAACAACCATTCCTGAATAATAAGTACTGAAAGAGTCTGAAGATTGTAGAAAATACTATAAGGACTATAGTTTGAAATTAAAGTCATAAGCATATCTTAAGTCTCTAAGACTGTACTGTGAACTATGACTATATTGTACAGTACTGTACTATGGGAGTGCCTGTTAACCGACATATAACCACGTGAGTTAGATATTGTAGCACCCCAAAAGTTTCTAGGATCAGATCCAGACCTAAAGCAAGAATTCAGTCAAAAGGTGGAAAATTTTCCACAGAACGAGTCGTGGGATGACTCGTTAGGTGACCCCATGAGTCGTGGTTAGACCCGTGAGGAGCAGTCAGGAGGCGTAGCATGATTTAGTGACCATGGATGACCGAACGAGTTGTTAGATAGACAACAACTCGTTAAGTTGGTCGTTGGGTGAATGTTGGAGATTAATGGTGAGATCCCGAGGCAGTGGAGATCACGGAAGGAGGGACGAGTCATCGTGCCCCTGACGACTTATCAAGTGAACCACGGGGTGAGAAGAGCAGAAAAAGGAAATTCAACTAGTGTACTCCACGACTTGGCCCTATGAGTCGTTTCCTACCCCACGACTCGTGGAGTGCCTCGTGGGGACTAGAAGGGGGATTTTTCCTGCATTTTTCCAGGGGTGTTTTCATAAAATCCTATGCCTCTAACTTCTAAACTACGTTGTTTTGAGTATGGTATGGGATGTTTTTAAGGGGATAACTAGACTAAACCCTCATTCTATCAAAAATCATTCTCAAATTCTTCTTCCTTCTCTCTCTCAAGACTCAAGGATTCACCAACGGTTCCTCAAGGCTTCAAGGTGCAAGTTCAAGTGGGATTTCTCTTAATCAGGAATGTGGGATTTTCAATAAGGATACCCTTCCATCCTTGTCCCCCAAATTATTTTACCAAAACCCCAATTTCATAGATTTCTAGAAAAGCATGATTTAGGGTTTCAATTTATGGATTATTTCTTCTATGCCCCCTACGAATTTTAAGACCCATTATGATTGAAAGCCATGTATTCTTATGGTATTCCTTCTAATATCTAAAATTATGTGATTGATATGAGTAATGCATGATTGTAGAATTTTCATCATAAGATAGCCTAGAACTTTTAATGGAACTTTGTTAATTGTTTATATGCCCTTATCATGTACTTATTTCCATGTCTAAAGTATAGAAAGATCGTATGAATTCTCTCAAACCTAGAATATATGATCTAATAGATAGGTTGAGATGCGATTAGAACTTATGGGCTTGATTAATGCGAAGTATATATATGTTTTCACTATGATTTCGATGTAAATGCTTGGGTATGAGTTGAAACTATGGTAATGGCATGACTATGAAACCTTCTTCATTAATTAGAGTAAATTTTGAAATGGAGTCCGAGAAAATGTTATATTCTTTCACCATGATTTAATTGTGCATGCTAAAGTATGAAATGAACCCATGGATCTTACATGAATATAAGATATACGTCATGTGCTATGAACTCAAGGTTTAATTGTTGGGGATGTGTTCAAACTATGATTTGCTCCTATTAGCTGTTTCATGAATGTAGAATGCATGATTTAATTGATGATCCAATACTATGATGATATGAATTATAATTTTAAAGCGTGAGAATGATCCTTTAGACTTTTGGGCTTGTTGTTAGTAGAAAGTAGCCTTCATCAATTTTAAATGATTGCAGTATGATGAAATCAGTAAATGCTCATGTCTCTGATTAGCTGAAGTAGCTTAGACTAGATAAATGATGTTAGATTGATGTACTTCATGTTATACCTTAGTTAATCAATCGGGACTCTCATTAGTTGAGAATGTTTCCCTAATCAGTCGGGACTCTCATTAGCTGAGAATATTTCCTTAATCAGTCGGGACTCTCATTAGCTAAGAATGTTTCCCTAGTCAGTCGAGACTCTCATTAGCTGAGAATGTTTCCCTAATCAGTCGTGACTCTCATTAGATGAGAATGTTACCCTAGTCAGTCGGGACTCTCATTAGCTTAGAATGTTTCCCTAGTCAGTCGGGACTCTCATTAGATGAGAATGTTTCCTTTGATCAGTTAGGACTCTCCATAGTCGAGAACGTCTCCCTTAGACAGTCAGGGACTCTGTAAAATATCAGTCATGGCTTCGGTCCTTAATATTTGTTCAGTATAGAACCTTTGTGTATCAATTGATCATATCTCCGTTAATGTTTCTCATAAAAATCGTCATGTTAATGTGTATATGTGTATCCCAGATAAGGTTGTTGTATCTCCTTTTAGTTATATTTCCATTAATGTGTTTATTTTACTATCTTCTTGTATACTTACATGTTTTAGTTTAGTTATATTTCTCGCATGCTCAGTACATTCCAAGTACTGACCACATACTTTATGTGCTATATCATTTCATAATATAGATTCAGGTTTCCAGACTCAGCCACGTGGTTAGATTCGCTTTATTATCCTCTCAGCTGCTTGTGGTGAGTCCTCATCTCTCGGGGACGTGATTTATATTTCCATTATGTTTCAATTTTTAGATTTTAAAAGTTAGCTGGGGGCTTGTCCCAGCAACTCATCAGTGTAGTAGAGGATTTTATACTTGTCTAGATAGATTAAGCTTTGTATCGAAGTGTTGTTACATTTGTTTCTTAAGGTTTTGAATTGAATCTTTTAGTTAGCTTCCACTCAGTTATATCTCTGTTAGCTGTTTCGATTATTAAGTGTTATGTTATAATATACGATGGGTCGACTTAGAGCCTCTCGGGGTTTTTTATCCCATGTATCGATCTGGACCTAGCTCGGGTCGTGACAAACTTTGTATCATAGCCAAGGTTTTAGAGTGTACTAGGGTGTTTGAAAGACGCATTAAGTAGAGTCTTCTTCATGGGTGTGAAGCGCGCCACACTTTTGACGAAGAGGCTACCAGACATTTTAGAAATGTTCCCTTTTTTCATGATTCTTATCATGCGTAGAGTCTGAAACTCTAACCAGTTCCTCCTTGACTCATGCTTTACGCGCTCACAGATAATTCCTCCAAGAAGAGCAAATGGAAGAAGGAATGGTAATGGCCTCTAGCAGGCACCATCAGCCCCGACGAACCCGATGGACGATCATGTTACTCATATCGAGTTTCGGACAACCCTTAATATGTTGGCGCAGGCCATGACTGCCCATATTAATTAGTAAGTGATGGCTCATGCTCCCCGGAATGGGAATGTGGCGGCGGCGGCAAGAATAAAATACTTTCTTCGAATGAACCCACTTGAGTTGTTAGGGTCAAAGGTGGATGAGGACCCGTATGAGTTCTTGGAAGAGATCCAGAAAATTACCCAAATCATGGGAGTGATGGGAACTAAGAGCGCAGACTTAGCCTCCTACCAGCTGAAAGGAGTCGCGTGTATATGGTTTTGCCAGTGGAGAGCCAGTTGGGGAATTGGAGCAGGCCCCGTAGGTTGGGATGAATTTATGACTGAGTTCCTAAACAGGTTTTCACCTATAGAGTTGAGAGAGGCAAAGGCTACAAAATTAATCAACTTGAGACAGAACTACATAACTATCCAGGAGTATGCGTTGGAGGTTACTCGGTTATCCAAGTATGCACCAGAGATGGTAGCCGACCAGAGGGCTCGAAGCAGGTTCGTGAATAAAGTGATAGACTCCTTGGTTAAAGAGTGCAGGACTGCCATGTTGCACAGGGATATATATTTTCCACATTTGGTGATATTCTCTCAATGAATGGAAGCGGAATAGATGAAGGAAAAAGAGAGAGAGGCCAAGAGGGCCAGGATAGGAGATTTAGAGTTTTCCCTACAGAGGACGAGTGGTGGACACCGCTCACTTTCCCAGTAGAAATCATCAGCCCCAGCACTTTTGGTAGTCAGTTCTCCATACAAACCTTGGGTAGGGGAGATTACGTATCCGTTGTGTACCAGTTGTGGGAAACACCATTTGGGAGAATGCATGGTCGGCTCTGTTTGTTTTTGGTGTGGAAATTTGGGTCATAAGCACCGAGATTGTGAAGTAGCTAAGCGAGGAAATAGTAGATCCTCGGCCACCTCTACAGTAGCTCTGATAGCCCATCCATTCCAGCAGGGCACATCATCTAGCCCAGGTGGCGAGCGATGTCAAAACCGCTCCTAGGCCATAGTAGCACACCAGGATAAGGGCAAGTCACCAGTAGTAGTCACAGGTATGTTGTGAATTTTGTATTACTCATTGCATGTTGCTAGCCCCAGAACCCAATATTGAATAAGAAGCTCTTTGATGGTTGTTGAGAAGAGATTGCCGATGTGTGATGTGAATAGTTGTGAGTGTAAGGCTTGTGGTGAAGGTTAGAGGTGAAAGAGAAGCTAGGAGTTAGTAATTTAGCCCGACCTTAATAAAGATTCAGGAGCCATAGAATGACGGCTTTAAGCTAAGGGGGAGATGGTAAGTATGTATGGCAAGTCGGATCTTGAGAATGCTAATAGGGGAGTTCTAACCCTAGAAGTTGCGGTGTGTCGCTCCCTTAGGGTTCAAATAACTACCTTGTATTTCAGTTGAAGCTAAGCTACAGCCATCCTTATGTGCAGATTCCAAGGATTTCTAGATAATCGCTTCAAACAGCGGTGCCAGTCTTGCTCTACAAATCCTTAAGGTTCATCTTCATGTTATAAATCAGCTAGGTGTATTAACTCATGTCCTCCAGTATGATCAGCTCGAACTCAGTCTTTAGAAGTTGTTTTAGTAGCTTAGAAGGATAAGGTTGACTCATGTATTTGCTCGGTTATAGATTTTATGAATGATTCATGCTCATGAGACCTTTACTTCCAGTTAGATCAGATGTCATGGATTCTAACCCGTAGCAGAAAGCAATTTGAGAACGAAGGTTCAGACCGTATCAGCTCAGTATCAGTTAGAGAGGAAGAATCCTTCACAGTGCCCTATCTAGTTTCATGTTAGTTTCATGTCTTTCAGTCCCTCTTATGCCCTAGCATGCATGTATGATTTAGATGTTTAGTTCAGATATGTAAGATTAGTCGGAGTCAGATACTTCATTGGTTTAACTGTATTGATCGATTTTGGGATTTTAGTTCTATCTCTATCCTTTCAGTATGTTTAGCACACATTCGAGGATGAATGTTCCCAAGGAGAGATATTGTAACACCCCAAAAGTTTCTAGGATCAGATTCCAGACCTAAAGCAAAAATTCAGTCAGAAGGAGGAAAATTTTCCACAGAATGAGTCGTAGGATGACTCATTAGGTGACCCACAAGTCGTGGTCAGACCTGTGAGGAGCATTCAAGAGGCACAACATGGTTCAGTGACCACGGACGACCCAACGAGTCATTAGGTAGACAATGACTCTTTAAGTCAGTCGTTGGGTGAATGTTGGAGATTAATGGTAAGGTCCCCAGGCAGTGGATACCACGGAAGGAGGGACGAGTCTCGGGCACCTGACGTATCGTCAAATGACCCGTGGGGTGAGAAGAGCAGAAAAAGGAAATTCAACCAATGTACTCTACGACTTGGCCCAATGAGTCGTTGCCTAAACCACGACTCGTGGAGTGCCTTGTGGGGACTGGCAAGGGGATTTTTCCTACGTTTTTCCAGGGGTGTTTTCGTAAAATCCTACGCTTCTAACTTCTAAACTATGTTGTTTTGAGTATGGTATGGGACGTTTTTAAGGGGATAACTAGCCTAAACCCTCATTCTATCAAAAATCACTCTCAAACTCTTCTTCCTTCTCTCTCTCAAGTCTTAAGGATCCACCAACGGTTCCTCAAGGCTTCAAGGAGAAAGTCCAAGTGAGATTTCTCTTAATCAGGTATGTGGGATTTTCAACAATGATACCCTTCCATCCTTGTGCCCCAAATTTTTTTACCAAAACCCCAATTTCATATATTTCTAGAAAAGCATGATCAAGGGTTTGAATTTATGGATTATTTCTTTTATGCCTCCTACGAATTTTAAGACCCATTATGATTGAAAGTTGTGCATGCTTATGGAATTCCTTATAATATCTCAAATTATGTGATTGATATGAGTAATGCATGATTAAAGAATTTTCATAATAAGATAGCCTGGAACTCTGAATGGAACTTTGTTAATTGTTTACATGCCCTTATCATGTACTTGTTTCAATGTCTAAAGTATATAAAGATCGTATGAATTCTATCAAACCTAGAATATATGATCTAATAGATAGGTTGAGATGCGACTAGAACTTATGGGCTTGATCAATGTGGAGTATATAAATGTTTTCACTATGATTTCGATGTAAATGCTTGGGTATGAGTTGAAACTGTGGTAATGGCATGATTATGGAACCTTCTTCATGAATTAGAGTAAATTTTGAAATGGAGTCTGGGAAAATGTTATATGCTTTCACCATGATTTAATTATACATGCTAAAGTATGAAATGAACCCATGGATCTTACATGAATATAAGATATACATCATATGCTATGAACTCAAGGTTTAAATGTTGGGGATGTGTTCAAACTATGTTCTACTCCTATAGTTGTTTCATGAATGTAGAATGCACGATTTAATCGATGATCCGAGACTATAATGATATTAATTATAATGATAAAGCATGAGAAGCTGGGAAATAGAACTGACATCTCAAATACTGAACATCTAAAGCTGATAACTGACGGAACGACTGACTTCGGACTGGAATACATGACTGAATTGAATTCATAATCACATATACATGCATTAATATGAAAGAAACTAGGACACATGATCTAGACATGAAAATGGATAGAGTACTAAGGAGAAAACTAATACCTCAAGCTAGAACTGAACCGAAAGGAAATAGATGGGGGTATTTATCCATCATATTTGCTTCGGTTTTCCATTTAGCTTCCTCAACATGTTTATTCCTCCACAAAACTTTTACTGAAGCTACTTCCTTATTTCTTTGTCATGAGCCAAATGTACACCCGAATCGTAGACACATGACAAGGAGCCCCGAGAGACCCAAAGTCGACCCATGGCATGAGCATACATCTAATTCAATCACATGAGTGGAAGACTTAGCATAGAGAATGTAATCATAACATAACATAAGGGAAAACAGTACAATACTTATACACTACGACAGGATACAACTTTTTAGTCTGATAAGCCTCTAAATATGAAGGGTGGATTGATGGGACGACTCCCCAACTAATCCAACATCCAGAACTGAAGGAATAACACAGAGTGTGAACATGTAGGCCTTAGAACATGAGGACTCACCAAGTGCGCTGAGAGTAAGTCCGAATCTATCTACGGGTGAGGATGAGCCTAAGAACTGGGACCTGT
>JACEIK010005946.1:0-18910 GCA_018107945.1 Datura stramonium
CTGACATTTTAAAAAATATCGAGTAGGCTGGTATTCTGACTAAAACTGGACTAGCATGAACTGAATGATATAATCAACTGATATTAACAATATGGGAACCCCAACATTTCTAGAATCTCGTAGTATGAATAAATAGTCAATTTTGCAAGACTCTAATTTACTGCATTCAAGAGCTAGGGCTAGAACCCATTTTACAGGAACAAGCATCAACATAGCCACAAAATAGTGGAAATATAACTATTATTAGCATGAATAATATTCCACATGATATAGATAAAATCTGGATGAAAATTCATTCACATTCAAAAACTCAGGGACTAGAACTGATAAGAAATTAGATGAATTTTGGGGCACAAGGGAAGGACAATTCCCTTGCTAAATTCTCACATACCTGGTGAAGAAATTTTGAAGAAAATCTCTTGAGAATATTAGAAGAAAAGTCGATTGCCCTAGCTTCTGCTCTGAGTTTTTTTTTTTGAGAAAGTTTTACGATTTGACTTCTGAGGGAATGAGAGGAGTGAAGCATATCATCGATTACCCTTCTAAATTCCCTGAAAATAACCCAAAATAGTGTAATTTAGGGATTAAAAATCTGGAAAGTTACTAAAATATCTCTGAGAGAAAAATATGAAAAAACTGCCAATAGGGACCAACAGGTCACTAAATAAGTCATTGGTTGAGACCACGATTCATTAGGACCAGTTGTTGCTCCTGGCTTGGGTTCTTGGCTTACTGTAAATGGAAATGGGTGGGGAACATGAATTGTTGGGAGGAAAAATGGGTCATTGGTACCTCCCGTTGTCACTGGCAGGAGAAACCTGGAAGCCCTAACAATGAGCAACACAACGACTCGTTGGTAGAACCAATGGGTCATTGTATCGACTAGTTGTCTCCACTAGAAAAGTCTGAGGGTTTCTGGACTTGTCACCACGGGTGGACACAATGACTCGTTGTGTGATATAATGGGTTGTTGTTTCCATTCGTTGTCACTGAACGAGATACCTGGGATACCCAACTAACGACTCACACCATGAGTCATTGTATCACACGACGGCTCGTTGGTTGACTCATGGGTTCCTGGAAAAGGGATCACTAGGCTCTTAGCTGGGGATATAACGAGTAATAAGACAACTCGTTATTTCTCACAATGGTTCATTCCCTATCCCGTTGGTTCCGAAAGAACCAAGGAAGGGCTAACCACGACCCAGACAACGGGTCATTGGAGCTGACCACGACTCGTTGTCTCGGTTGTTCTGAGGAAAAAATTTCTAGTTTCTTCTAGATTTTTCTAGCACAGTTTGAGCTTGGTCTAGAAAATATTTGGGGTGTTACAGAATATGAGTGGTTACATAGATTTAATGGGAGTGAGTGAAGAGTTAATAGGGTATAAAAATGGAGAAAATGTCAGGGTATTTAACTAGGTGGGGAAGGTGAAGAGCCGTGGTTCAGGCTCTGGGTCGGGTTTGTCAAATGGGTAGTCAATCTTTAAAATTCCCATACTTGCATCTGTTCCTGCACATGCAGCCAAAAATTGGGATCTAGGACACAAATGTCTAGTACAAATATGTCTCAGAAGTGCCAGTTTTCTGCTTGGGACCTGTGTTACACATGTGTGCCACAGGTCCTTGTCTGCATTTCACAGATAAGGCGCGTCTGCCTTGTTTTTTCACGTCTTTCTTCTAGGTATTCTGGACATGGCCTATGCTACAGCTGCATGCTATAGAGCGGGACCAACATTTTTCAGGTCCAATGCATGTACTTCTTACGCCTTCTTTAATTTTTTCCACAATTCAACTTTCCTACATTCCTACAAACAAAAAAAAACAACAACGGAGTGAAGTGAAATGAAATTTTAAAAACACTTGGGTTTCCTCCCAAGAAGTGCTTGATTTAGCGTCGTCTCTCAATAATATCACCTCAGAAGTCACTGATGATCTGGAGGCTCAACCTTTTTATAAGGGACCTGAAGCAGCTCATCCCTTGCGTCTATCACGGCCACAACTCGACATTTTAGGGGGCTTTGCTAGTTTTCACACATTGAAGTTGACCTCATTGTTGCCAACCTAGAACTTGAGTTCTCCTAACTTAACTTCCACTAAATCACGTCTGGTAGACAAGAATGGGTTCCCTAAGATGATGGGCACCTTGAGGTCAACATCGCAATCCAACACCATAAAATCCATCGAGAGGATGAATTTATCAATTTTAACCAGCACATCAAAAAGAATCCCCACCGGACATTTGATGGATCTATCCTCCATAAGAAATCTTATTAGAGTAGGCTTAGGATCTCCCAAACCTAACTTCTTAAAGATCACAAGGGGAAATAAGTTAATGTTTTCCCTTGGTCGCATAAGGCCTTGTTAAATAAATACACCCATATGGTGCATGGAACTGTGAAAGCTCTTGGATCTTTTCTTTTTGGAGCTAAATTGCCAACCATGATTGTGCTGCAATGATGTGACACCTCCACTGTGCCCAAATCGATCACCTTTGTCTTTTTCAACAACTTATTCATAAATTTTGCATACCTAGGTATTTGTAATAGAGCATCCACTAGCGAAATATTCACGAATAATTTGCTGAACATGTCAACGAACTTTTGAACTGATTGTCCTCTTTCTTTTTCATCAGCCGCTTTGATTAAGGAGGTGGGAATTTAGGTACCTGGCCTTTAGCAACTGGAGCCTCCTTTCTCTCTTCATCCTTAGTCACAACTTGAGATAGAGGAGTATCAACCTTTTGTTCCTCTACCATCTTTTCTTCATCAACTTCTATAGGTGCACTTGACACCCCATTTTTCAATTTCTCATCATTCTTCTTTGTACTCCCATAATCATTGCACTTCACACTCACACTCTCAACTACCTTTCCACTCCTAGTGATGATTTTCATGAAATTTCCATCATTCTTTGAGTTGGCATAGTTTCACTAGGGAGAGTGCCCTTCATCCAGGGGTTCATCTGAGTAGACAAATGGTTCATTTGTGCCTCAAGGTGTTTGATAGATGCTGAGTGAGAGCTCACTATTTATGAAAGGTTGGGTATATCACCTTTAAACTCCTTCACTTATTTATCCATTGATTCCACCATTTTCAAGACCTGAGCTAGCATGTCCTTAATCGTTGAATTTATCGGGTCACTAACACTCAGTTGCGTTGGAACGATGTCAGCCTCTGGAGGAGGGATGTATGGATTTGAGCTTCAGTGATTATACCTATCCCCTTCTCTCTTTGTCTCAAATTTCTCCATTGATTGTCCCTTTCTCTCCTTTGGCTATCACAATCTCTACAACCTTGATTCCCATCACGAGGATGCCAAAGGCCTTGATTGGCACCTTATTACCCCGGATGAGAACCCACTATTTGGCTCGTTATGTATTGGCATTCTTCATCATATCTTGCTTGTGGAGCTTCATTCTCAAAGGAGATGTTTTCTTGGGCCCCAATAACATTCACGCTTTTGGTTCTGGGAACCATCACATGCTTTGCTAGCAACTCCATTTTAGTCATCATTCTAGCCAAGGTTTCATCCCTCTTTTCATCCTTTCTTCTCATCTCGCCGTCATTTGGTTGGAAGGTGTACTTGATGACACCTCGATTTCCCTTGTGTGTCATGCTCAACTTATTTTTGTCATTCTATCCAACAGGGCCTTTGCAACTTTGAAAGTTTGGTCCATGATTGAACCACCAGCTAGATTATTCGCCACAAACTTTTTAATTGAATCAAGTAACTTGTAGAAGCTTTGTAAGAGGACTCCATATAGAAGCCCATGGTTTGGACATATGGACACTCTCTTTTTGAATCTTATCCACATCTCATGTATTGGTTCTCCCCGGAGTTTCCAGAAGTTCGTGATCTCATCATGCAATTGTAGCATCCAAGAGGGTGGGAAGAATAGATCAAGGAATGGTTCCATCAACTCGTTCAAAGATGTAATAGACCTGGGAGGTAGCACCTCCAACCAAGTGGTAGCCTCTCACGTAATAGAAAATGGGAACAACCTCAGCCGAATGGACTCTTGAATGACGTTTAAATTGTTGAATGGCTGGCATATCACAATGAAATTCCATAGATGCAGTTAGCATCCTCACTTTCTAACCCACCAAATAACCCCTTCATCTGGATGAGATGTAGCATAGTGCTTGTAACATGGAACACATCATTCCTACCATTGGAGGTAGGTGAATAACACCAGCCACATCATGAGCCACTGGCTCATCCTCAACATCCATAAAACCATCCATACTACAAACATCACTAGCGTGACTTATTTTTTCTCCTATTCAATCAGCAAAAACAACAAATAACATAAAAAAGAAATAAGATGGAATACAAATGTGAATTAACAACAACAAAATGGAAATCAAATCTCAGTCCCTAGAAATGGTTCCATTTTTTGATAACGTCCAAAAACACTTCTCTGATTAAGGAGCTGGCTACGGTCGTTGACAGAAACAAATTTTTCAATGAGTGTTGGGGTCGAATCCCATGAATATTGAAGATTAGATTCACCAAGTGTCGTAAATCAAGTCACAAAAGTCATGCATCAAGTATGAACATAAAATAAATATTGCGTGAAAAAGGTGTAGCAAGTAGTAATTTAAAATGTAAAATGGACTAAGGGAAAAATAATTGTTTCAATCAAGATGAGAGACTAGGGGTGTGCATTTGATGGGGCTTCAACTTGGTAGGTATTGACTAAGAGCTTTAAATTTAATTAGCACATGGATAGCCTTGGCCTTGAGCTACACTCTAAGTTTCTCAACCAAAAGAGTGTGTTTACCTTGGGTTTTCTCAAACCCAAAGCCAAATCACAAATTAACCAAACAATGCTTGAGAAGGGTTTAGACTATCTCAAACATTAACCCTTTAATGGAATTTGACTTGGGTATGGACTATCTCTATCTCCAACCCATGAATCAAACTTCAATTCCACTATTGAAGTTCTTACCCAACTTTAATTTCCTTTCTCAAGAAAAATTTAAGTTAGAGAGCTCAATCAATGTTTGCAACCATCAATTATTAAATTAAAACTTGAAGAATTCAATAGATCCATGCTTTCTACTTAAATCTAAGATCAATTAGTCAATACCCACTTGGATCTAAACACCCATCATCCACATATACCCCCAGAAGGCAGTTTAGCTACTCATAATTGAGCAAAGAGAAATTATACCAAGGGAAAATTCCTCAATTCCATTCATCATCAGTAAATAGAATTCAATTCTCAGCTCAAGGTTTGCAACAATGGAGTTTTTCTCCCAATGAAAGTGAAGAAGAAAATAGAATGTACTGTGTCTATCTCTTTCTACAATATTCTCTCTAGTGTGATATCATGATATATACAATTGGGGTAAGAATTAGCATATATTCTATGCACACCTATCAAAAAATTCCCTTGGAAGCTTCTCAGGTACACTTGTGCTTTTCTATATGATTTTGCCCTTCAACAAATGACGCAGTTCACTTGTGTCACACTGCATTTCGCAGGTGCCATTGTGCGGCTCGCAAATCCTTTTTTTGGCCTAAGCGTGCTCTTTTCATGTCGTCTGCAGTGGCACATGCAGTCCGCAGATGTTAATATGTGGCTCACAGGCTGATTAATCAAATCTCTAGATTCTTCTGTGTGGAACCTTCTAGACGCAGATGCAATTGTGCGGTACGCATGTCCCTTTTTGTCTTCCAGTAGATTGCTTCCAGTTCAATTCCTTCATCTTCTTAGTTTTAATAAAATGCTTGTACAAAAGAAGAGAAAAAGTATAAAACCTTTCTAAATTACGTGAAAATAAAGCAATAACTCTTTCTTAAGAGCCAATTGAGTTGGTATATTACCAACTCATCAACCAACCCTTGAGGTATCATAATACACCACAAAGCCATTCGTGCCCTCTGTAGGGTCAAGATCAAAGTGAAAATGAGTTGATACATTAACTCATAAAAGATCCTTTCACAAGCACTGGACAACTGAAATTTGACCTTCTTCTAAGTTAATCAGGTTAAAGGTGAGGCAATGGATGAGAATCTCTCTACAAACCTCCTGTAGTAACCAGCTAAAGCTAGAAAGCTCTTAATGTCAGTGGGAGTGACAGGTCTTGGCCATTTTGTCACCGCCTCAATCTTCTGAGAGTCTGCCTGGACATCTTCACTCAACACCACATGTCTAAGAAATGCAACTAACTTCAACCAAAACTCACACTTGCTAAAACTAGCAAACAACTAACGGTCCTTAAGAGTTTGCAGCATAATTTTCAAATAAGCAGCATGCTTCTCGTCGCTCCTAGAGTATACTAGGATATCATCTATAAAGATAATGACGAACATATCCAAATATTTCTTGAACATCTTATTCATCAAATTCATAAAAGTTGTAGGAGCATTCATTAGTCCAAAGACATAACTACATATTCATAGTGACCATACCGAATCCTGAAGGCTGTCTTTGAAATGTCATACTCTCTAACTCTGAGCTGATGGTAACCGAATCTAAGGTCTATCTTTGAAAAGAAACTAGCGCCCTAAAGCTTATTGAACAAGTCATCAGTCCTAGGAATGGGGTACTTATTCTTGATTTTGACTTTTTTCAACTGGCGATAGTCGATCCACATCCTGATAGAACCGTGTTTCATCCCCACGAAAAGGATTGGAGTACCTCACGAGGACTAACTAGGTCTGATGAAACCCTTATCCAAGATGTCCTTCAACTCTTTAAGCTAAGTTAGAGAAATTTTATAAGGAGGAATGGATATGGTCTACGTATCAGGTAGGAGGTCTATCCTAAAGTCAATCTACCACTTAGGAGGGACTCCTGTTAGATCATCTAGGAGCACCTCTAGATACTCACAAACAATTGGAACTGACTGAAGAGTTGGAGTCTCAGACATAGAATCCTTAACCCAAACAAAATAGTATACATAACTCTTAGAAATCATCTTCCTGGCTTTTAGATAGGAGACAAAGCGACCTATAAGCAATGCGGAACTACCCTTCCATTCTAGGATTTGTTCACCCAGAAATCAGAACTCTACTATCGGGTTCTACAATTTACTGAAGAATAACAAGAATACAACTAATCCATTCCAAAGATAACATTGAAGTCAGTCATGTCTAACTCTACTAAAACAACTATGGTAACTTTCTAGAGAACTATATCTGGATAGTTTTTGTGTACCCTTCATGCTAAAACTAACTCACCGATAAGAGTAGAGACTGAGAAGGATTTTGAGTGGATTTCGGGACTGACATCGAAACAAATAGCAACATAGGGAGTCATAAAGGATAATATGGCCTGTCACGACTCGAGTTCACACCCTATCCGTAACAGGGGACAAGGAACCCCGACAGGCTCAAGTCGACCCATGGCATAATCATAGCATAACACTAAACATTAGAAATGGCTAACAACATAAATAAGCGGAAGCTAATAACAAGAATCTAATATAACACTGGTGGAAATTTTAACAACACTTATATACAAGAAGAAACCATCTAGACAATGTCCGAAAGCATTTTACTAAGCTGATGACTCGCTCAAACAAGCCCCCAGCTAACTCCCAAAGTCTGAAAAATGAAACATAATAAAATAAGAACATAGATCATGTCCTCGGAGGATGAGGACTCACCACTAGCAGTTGGGAGAGAGAGAAGTGTATCTAACCACGAGGTTGAGTCTAGAAACCTGAATCTATATCATGAAATGATATAGCACAAGAAGGCATGCGGTCAGTACTTGGAATGCACTGAGTATACAGGAAGCATAATTAACTAACTCATACGCATATACATAAAGGAAGTATATAAGAACACAATAATAATGATGTAACTGAAATGAGATACGACAACCTTATGAGATTCACATATTCATATCATCATGACTACATTGTGAGGACATGCATTATTATAAGATCAACTGATGTGAAAAAGTAACAATTGGGAATAATACAGAGGTACGATCCCGTGACTGATATCAAGAGGGTCCCTGACTGTCCAAGGGAAGTTCCTGACTGTCAAAGGGAGCGTCCCTGACTGTTAAAGGGAAACATTCTTACTAATGAGGATCCTTAACTGTCAAAGGGAGGAAAATACTCTGATACAGAGAGTCACTGAATGGCTAGGGATGTTAGTCCTGACCGACTAAGGAGAAACATGCATGGCTAGTATCTAGGGATGTGAGTCCCGACTGACTAGGAAAAATATTTTTGCTAATGAGAATCCCGACTGACTAGGGAAACATTCTTGCAAACGAGAATCCCGACTGACTAGGGAAACATTCTTGCTAACGAGAATCCCGACTGACTAGGAAAACATTCTTACAAATGAGAATTCTGACCAACTATCACTAATCTAAATTGCAACAGCTAATTAGAGACAAGGACGTTTACTGATTCTAATCATACAACATTCCTTTCAACTGTATTGGGGCTACTTTCTAATAACAACAAGCCCAACAGTTGCAATATCATTCTCATCAACAGGTAGCATAAGGTGATGCATGATTAATATATTCCACTCATACTTTATCAAAGATGTATGTCTTCATTTATTTCAAAACATACCACAAGCTAACGTTTATAAAATTTGGGAGACTTCACTCTAAACAACGTGGTAAGATTATTTCGGGAAAATCATCATTTAAAATCGACATGTGGGCATTACCCAAAGCTTTGTCACACTTTGATCTAATCAATTCATTTTGAAAGCAACGATATAATCATGGGTAGTTTTAGGAACATGTTTTTCATCATCAACCTTATCATCATCTCACATTTATCATGAGTCACTTCTTTTATGAACTTTTCATCCATGAGTGTTTTAGATTCAACAATTTGAAAAACAATTTTAATAAGGAAAAACAATTTAGAATCTGCCCAAGCTTCATAATCCATCAATATAAATACAAAATCATACCCAATCAATTAAATAGAAGACATGGTGATAATACATAATTTACTTTAAATTGCTCAAGCCCACAAACACCAATTCATCCCAACATAGTCATCAATGCCATAATTGGGTCATTAGGGATTAATCATACAGTATTTCCACAATTCCGTCATGTTCATGAATTAGTACGATAATCAAGTGAGCAATAAGCAAATCCCGTTCAATACTCAAGCCAATTTATGAAGAACATGCTACACTCTTGCATTCCCAACATATAATCCACATTTCAAAGCAACCCATTAATTTACATTCCAAGTAAATTCATAATTTCAGAGGATTTTAGCATTTAAGAAGAATATAGAAGAATTTTATCATCATACAAGCCCTAGGTCATGCTTTTCTAGATTAATTGAAAATGGGTTTTTAATTAAAATATTTTGGGGCACAAGGATGAAAGAATATCCTTGTTGAAGACACGCATACCTAGTAGACAAAATCCCACTCGAAATCATACCTTGAAGCCCTTGAAGAAAATCCTTGAAGGATCTTTGAACTTAAAAGAGGGAAGGAAGAAAGGTTTGAGAGAGTATTTTGAGAGGATGAGAGATTAGGCTTAGGAAAACCCTTAAAAACGTCCCAATTAATAACCAAAGTGACGTCACTTTAAATCTTTAAGCGTGGGATTTTACCAAACAGCCCCTGAGAAAATCTAAAAATTTGCCCGAACTAGAACCAACGACCCTCGGGATGAGTCGTTGTCTCATACGACGACCCATCGTCACCATCCGTTGGATGCACTGGACCTTCTTCAAACTTTCAGCTTCTCTAGAAAACGACCGACAGGACGGGTTGTTGTCACCTACAACGACCCATTATAACCATCTGTTGATTGCACTGCTTCCTTGACTGGTGACCCAACCACAACTGATATGAAGAGTCGTTGCTTGAACCAACTACTCATTGTATCCTTCGGTTGCCACCACTGGTCCCTCCTTTACCTTCCTACCAACGATCAATACAACAGACCATTACAAGTTCCAACGGCCTATTGTCTCCATCAGTTGCCACCACTTGGGAACCCTGAGATCCAACCCACGACTGCTTCTAACGATCCGTCGCAGCTTACAACAGGTTGTGGGGTGACCCATTACATTCCCAATTGCTGTAGTCCTCCTCACACCACGACTACAAATGAAGGCTCATTGTTTCTCTCAACGAGTCATTACATCGGCCATGGCTTACACTGCCACTTGGATTCATGAAACCACGGCTGACAACAATGGATAGTGGTTTCCAACCACGAGTTTTTACAACCTCTCATCCTGCAACTTTTTCCCCATTTTTTGCAGATTTAATTTCTTAACCATTGGGTCTACTCTTAGACACTTTTGGGGTATTACAATATCTCCCCCTTGAGAACATTCGTCCTGGAATGTTGGCAGAACATACTGAAAAGATAGGGACGGAATCGCTATCCAAATATCAATCACTCACGGCTAAACACCAATGGAGTATTTGACTCCGGACCAACTTTATACCGTAAGTCTGAATACCCACCTCTTACATGCATACCATGGCTCAAGGGAAAGCGAAGAACATGAAACCAACATAGAACTGGACAAAACACCGAAAAGAATTCTTTCCCAACTGATACAAACTGATTCTTCTCTCTCAAATCACTTCTCAATACTAAGCGGGGTTTCACAATATCTAATCTAGCTGAGGATAAGGAATTCATGAGCACGAGTTATTCATGGCATCTATAACTGAGCACATACATGAGATAATCTGACTCTACTGAGTTAATAAATGACTTCTAAAGACTGAGTTCGAGTTGACCATAATGAAAACATAAATAAACACACATAACTGATTCATAACATTAAAATGAGCATAAAGAACTCATAGAGCAAAGCTGGCATCACTGTCTAAAGTGGCTACTTCTAAACCTTGGGAATATGCACACAGGGATAAATATAACTTAAGTTTAACCGAGGTACAAGGGAGGTTATCTGAACGTAGTAGAGATCGACATACTACAACTGCTAATGCTGAAACTTCCTTATGTGCATTCTCAAGGTCTGACTTACTACGCATACTCACAATCTCCCCCTTAGCTTAAAGTCATCATTCTAAGGATCCCGAATCTTTCTTCTAGTCAGGGTAAATTACTAATTCTTAGCTCCTCTTTCACTTCTAACCTTCACCGCAAGCCTTACACTAACAGCTACTCACATTAAACATCAATAATCTTTTTCCTTAATAAGAACAAAGCTTCTTATTCAGTACTGAGGTTGGCAACATATAAAGGATAACAAAAGATTCACAAAATACCTGTGGCCACTACCGGCGCCTTGCCCTTATCCTAATGGGATACTACGGAATAGGAGCGGTTTGACGATGCCTGCCACCCGAATTAGAGGATGCACCCTGCTCAAACGGGCGGGCTATCAGAGTTTCTAAAGAAGTGGTCGAGAATCTGCTCTCGCCTCGCTTAGTCGCTGCGCAATCTCTATGCATATGGCCCACCTTGCCGCACCAAAAACAAACATCTGAGCCGGCCATGAATACTCCCAAGTGGTGCCTTCCACAACTCATACAAAATGGGTACGAAATCTCTCTCCCTCTAGGCTGATACGAAGTAGTGACTGTCGAAGGTGCGGGGCCTGTTGATTTCTACTGGTAACGTGAACGACATCCAGCACTCGACCTCTAATGGGAGAATTCTAGGTCTCCAGTCTGACCCTCTTGTCCTCTCTCTCTTTTTCTTTCAATTGTTCTGCTTCCATCTGTTGAGAAAATATCACCAAGCGTGGGAAGTCTATGTCTTGGTACAACATGGCAGTCCTGCATTCTTTGACCAAGGAGTTTGACACTCCATTCACAAACCTGCTCACTCGGGCTCGCTGGTCAGCTACCATTTTCGGCGCATACTTAGATAACCAAGTGAACTCCAATGCATACTCCTGGACAGTCATGTCATTTTGTTTCAAGTTAATGAACTTTGCCGCCTTTGCCTCCCTCAACTCCCGAGGAAAAACCTGTCCAAGAATGCTATCATAAATTCATTCCAACCCATGGGACCCACTCCAACTCCCCGACTGTCCCTCCACTAACAATACCAGATATAAGCAACTCCCTTTAACTGGTAGGAGGCTAAGTCTGTGCTCTCATTCCCATGATGTGAGTAATCTTCTGAATCTCTTCCAAAAACTCATATGGGTCCTCATCCACCTTTGACCCTAAGAATTCAAGTGGGTTCATCCGAATAAAATCTCTTATCCTTGCCGCAGCTTCATTTCCATTCTGAGGAGAATGAGCCACTACCTGCTGGTTAATCTGAGCGGTCAGGGCCTGTGCCAACATGTGAAAGGCTACTTGAAACTCAGCATGAGTAACATGATCATCCATTGGGTCTGCCTGGGCTGGTGGTCCCTACTGACGACCATTACCACATCTTCTTCCATTCGCTCGTCTAGGAGGCATTATCTGCGAGCACATACAACACGAGTTTAAGGGAGAGAACTATTTAGAGCTTCATATTCTACGCACGATAAGAATCATGAAGAAAAGGGAACATTCCTAAAACGTCTCATAGCCTCTTCGTCATAAGTGTGGTGCACTTCACACCTATGAGAAAGACTCTACGTAACGCGACTTTAAGACACCCTAGGACACTCTAAACCTTGGTTTTGATATTAGGTTCGTCACGACCCAAGTTCAAACCCTAGCCGTATCAAGGGACAAGGAACCCCGACAGGCTCCAAGTCGATCCATGGCATAATCATAGCATAACACTTAACATCAGAAATGGCTAACAACATAAATAAGAGGAAGATAATAACAAGAATCTAATATAATCCATGTGAAATTATAACAACACTTATATATAACACTTAATCCATCTAGACTATGTTTGAAAGCCTTATACTAAGTTGATGAGTTGCTGGGACAAGTCCCCAGCTAACTCCCAGAGTCTGAAAACTAAAACATAATAAAATAAGAACATAGATCACGTCCTCGGAGGATGAGGACTCACCACTAGCATCTAGGAGAGAGAGAAGCATATCTAACCACGAGGCTGAGTCTGGAAACTTGAATCTATATCATGAAATGATATAGCACAAGAAGGCGTGCGTTCAGTACTTGGAATGCACTGAGTCTGCAGGAAGCGTAATCAACTAACTCATAAACATATACATAAAGGAAGTATATAAGCACACAATAATAGTAATGTAACTGAAATGAGATACGAAAACCTTATATGAGATTCACAAATTCATATCATCATAACTACATTATAAGAACAAGAATTATTATAAGATCAACTGATGTGCAAAAGTAACAATTGGGAATAATACAGAGGTACGATGCTGTGACTAATATCAAGAGGGTCCCTAACTGTCCAAGGGAAGTTCCTGACTGTCAAAGGAAAAAATTCTTACTAACGAGGATCCCTGACTGTCAAAGGGAGGAAAATGCTCTGATATAGAGAGTCACTAACTAGCTAGGGATGTTAGTCCCGACCGACTAAGGAGAAACATGCATGGCTAGTAGCTAGGGATGTGAGTCCCGACTGACTAGGGAAGACATTCTTTCTAAAAAGAATCCCGACTGACTAGGGAAGACATTCTTTCTAACAAGAATCCCGACTGACTAGGGAAGACATTCTTTCTAACAAGAATCCCGACTGACTAGGGAAACATTCTTTCAAACGAGAATCCCGACTGACTAGGAAAATATTCTTGCTAACAAGAATCCTGACTGACTATCGCTAATCTAAATTGCAACAGCTAATCAGAGACAAGGACGTTTACTGATTCTCATCATACAACATTCTTTTCGACAGTATTGGGGCTACTTTCTAATAACAACAAGTCCAACAGTTACAATATCATTCTCATCAACAGGTAGCATAAGGTGATGCATGATTAATAGATTCCACTCATACTTTATCAAAGATGCATGGCTTCATTTATTTCACAACATACCACAAGCTAACATTTATAAAATTTGGGAGACTGCGCTCCAAACAATGTGTTAAGCTTATTTCGGAAAAATCATCATTTAAAATCGACATGTGGGAATTACCCAAAGCTTTGTCACACTTGGATCTAATCAATTCTTTTTGAAAGCAACGACATAAACATGGGTAGTTTTAGAAACATGTTTTTCATCATCAGCCTCATCATCATCTCACATTTATCATGAATCACTTCTTTTACAAACTTTTCATCTATGAGCGTTTTAGGTTCAACGATTTGAAAAACAATTTTAGTAAGGAAAAATAATTTATAATCCACCCAAGCTTCATAATCCATCAATATAAATACAATCTAATCATACCCAATCAATTAAATTGAAGACATGGTGATAATACATAATTTACTTTAAATTGCTCAAGCACACAAACTCCAACTCATCTCAACATAGTCATCAATGTCATAATTGGGTCATTAGGTATTAATCATACAGTATTTCCACATTTCCATCATGTTCATGAATAACTACCATAATCAAGTGAGCAATAAGCAAATCCTGTTCAATACTCAAGCCAATTTATGAAGAACATGTTACACTCTTGCATTCCCAACATATAATCCACATTTAAAAGCAACCCATTAATTTACATTCCAAATAAATTCATCATTTCAGAGGATTTTAGCATTTAAGAAGAATATAGAAGAATTTTCTCATCATACAAGTCCTAGGTCATGATTTTCTAGATTAATTGAAAGTGGGTTTTTAATGATAATATTTTGGGGTACAAGGATGAAAGAATATCCTTGTTGAAGACCCGCATACCTAGTAGACGAAATCCCACTCGAAATCGCACCTTGAAGCCCTTGAAGAAAACCCTTGAAGAATCTTTGAACTTGAAAGAGGGAAGAAAGAAAGGTTTGAGAGAGTATTTTGATAGGATGATAGATTAGGCTTAGGAAAACCCATAAAAATGACCCAATTAATGACCAAAACGACATCACTTTAAATCTGTAAGCATGAGATTTTACCAAAATGCCCCTGAGAAAATATGAAAATTTGCCCGAATTAGAACCAACGACCCTCAAGATGAGTCATTGTCTCATACAATGACCCGTCATCACCATCTGTTGGATGCACTTGACCTCCTTCAAACTTTCAGCTTCTCCAAACAACGGCCGATAGAACAGGTCATTGTCACCTACAACGACCCGTTATAACCACCCGTTGATTGCACTACTTCCTTGACTGGTGACCAAACCACAACTGACATGATGAGTGGTTAATTGAACCAACGACTCATTGTATCCTACCGTTGCCACCATTAGTGTCTCCTTCACCTTCCTACCAATGATCAATACATCGGACTGTTACAAGTTCCAAGTCCCATTGTCTGCATCCGTTGCCACCACTTGGGAACCCTGAGATACAACCCACGACTGCTTCTAACAGTCCATTGTAGCTTACAAAGGGTCGTGGGGTGACCCGTTACATCCCCAATTTCTGAAGTACTCCTTACACCACGACTGTAAAGGATGGCTCATTGTTTCTCTCAATAAGTCATTACATCGGTCGTGGCTTACATTGCCACCTGGATTCCTAAAACCACGACTAACAACAACGGCTCGTGGTTTCCAACCACGAGTCGTTACAACCTTTCATCCTGCAACTTTTTCCCCACTTTCTGTAGATTTAATTTCTCAACCCTCGGGTCTACTCTTAGACACTTTTGGAGTATTACATGCCCCTTTGATCTAGAAATGTATAAATATCAAGGTGAAAAACTTGTAACATACACGTGACACATATGGTGAGCTCCCATGCTCTTGTTGTGAAAAAAGTGCATAGAAATGGTTCTGGTGTTGTCTGCCACCAACACTAGATGAGGCACCCTATTGGGCTGGGCGAGCTTTGGAGATGTAGAAGAAGTGACTAGGGTATGACCTCTACTATCACCCTATCTACTAAAGGACAATATTTGAGTCAGTGATTGGGCTTACCACACTCAAAACAAAAATTCGGACCAACCAAGCACTCTCCAGGGTGGTTCCTACCACACTTCTTGCAAGCTGGGAATGTGCATCCTCTGAACATGCTCCCCTGAATCTTAGAGCCTCATGCTCAACCTTTCTGATCACTTTTATTCTTGAATAGAACGCTAGCTGATGATGGAGTGGGGGCTGATAGCCTCTGATGAGACCATGAGGGATGCCCACCACCTTTCCTCTACTTAGAGTACTCAAAGTTCCCTGTCCTAGCCCTCTTGGTCTCTCTTTCCTTCTCCTTCAACTTCTCCTCCTCAATTTGCTGGGCATGAGTCATGAGTTGAGAGATATCCATATCAATGATAAATAAATAGCAGTCCTGAACTCCTTGACCACTAAATATATGACTCCCCATACAAACTTACTCATTCAAGCCCTCGACTCAGCAATCATCTCTCCGGAGCATACATGGATAGCTGGGTGAACTTCAAGGCATACTCCTGAACCGTCATATTGTTCTGCTTCAGGTTGATGAACTCTGAAAACTTTGCTTCCCTCATCTCCCTGAAAAAGAATCCATCTAAGAAGGTTATCACGAACTTATCCCAATTAACAAGAGTTGCGCTTGCCCTACAACCTTTCTCAACTGCCTGTACCATATATGAGCTACTCCCTTCATCTGATAGGAGACCAAATCTATACTCTCTTCTAGGGTAATCCCCATAATTTGAGTTATCTTCTATATCTCATAAATGAACTCCTATAGATCCTCATCCACCTTCGAACCATGAAACTCAAGCGGGTTCATCCTGGTGAATGCAGCCTAGCTTTTGCAGTACTCCTATTTAGATTCCCAAGTGCAACCGTCTTCTGGTTGGCCTGAGCCATCATAACTTGGGTTAACATCTGGAAGGCAACCGTAAACTCTACATGAGTCACTTGCTCATTCAAAGGATTTACTGGAGCTGGCTAGTTTCATTCTCCATTTCCTTCTTCTATCATTGGCTTTTTAGGGAGGCATTTTCAGTAAATGCGTATAGCACGAGTTAGAAGAGTAAGGAGAGTTGGACTTCATCGCATGAAATAGAACATGAAAAAAGGAAAGTTTCCAAAAACATCTCATAGCCTCTTCCTCGTAAGTTTGGCATTCTCACACCCATAAAAAGACTCTACTTAATGCATTGTTCAACATCCTAGGACACGCGTAAACCTGATGCTCTGATATCAAGTTTGTTAGAACCCAAGCATAGACCCCAGACATGATACGGGTCCTAAAATAATGAAAGGGTCCAAGCTAACCCATGGTACATGCATAATGTAAGCATATAACTAATCAAAAATAATCGAAAGATATAATATAAGCGAAATAAGTCTAAGATTTCATAGCATGTAAAGCTGGGACCATAAGTAAAACCGCTAAATATCTATACATCATAGTCTGAAAAGCCTTTAAACATAAGATAAGCTGAAGGGACAGGTCCCTAACTAGCTCTATAAAATATATAATTGAAATGACTAAGGAAAGACATAAACCAAATCTGACATCCTCGGATGATGAGAACTCACCAAGACCTGATGTTAAATCTGGAGTGAGAGAGTGTCTAGCAGCAGGGATAAGACTGAACACCCGAACCTATATCATGAGATGACATAGCATAAAAAGTATGCGATCATTCCTTTGAATATGCTATGTATGGAGGACAAGTAAAATATGAAAGTAAGGAAACATGTTAAAAAATCATGATCTTGATATAGTAATAAAACATGATATTTTCATCATAAACTGAATTATAATGACCCAAAATTTTCAAAATGATATCATAAAGCTAAGCATGTTTTAAATTGTAAGTAAAACTCATGAACTTATCAATTGGTCAAAAATACTATAAGTCATGGCATCATAAAACATGAACATGAAGAAATGTGGAACATGTAGAACATGTCGAATAGCGGGAGATTCTTATAACCAACATACTATAAGTGAGCCTCATGGAGCCCAGCCTAAAACCCTGGTCGGGAGGGTGTTCATACCTTGCCAAGGGTAAGAACCATGAAGTCGTGATATCACTCATGAGCCAATTAGAGTAAGGAAGACACTCTTAAGTAGAGAGGATCCTTTATCTAAGAGTAAGGGAGACACTCCCTACTAGCAAGGACTCTTTATCCTACGTTGACAAATAGTGTTGAGACTTGGGTGCGCTAAACCCTAGCCTACTCGGTGTTAAATACTACCCCCAAAACATACATAGTGCTTATAATCATACTTGAAACATTATAGGTTTAGCATGGGATTGTTAAAAATATGTATATTCATAAACTGCTTGACATACATGAACTAGTCATGAAATCAAAGCTGAAAATTCAGCCATGATACATAAATTTGATATTCATGAGATTCATACATACTTGAGTAAATCATGCTAATTTTAAAATAGAGAATCATGAGAGTTTTCATAGAAATCCATGTAATCATAATCATAAAACGCATGTAGAGTCATGAGAGAATCAATTCCATAAGAGAATATATAGTTTTAGCATTAAAAAGGTCTAAAATTTTTTCTTGAAAATCATATATGAAGACATGGAAGAATTGAATTCATGAAATCGAGCTTGGGTTTGGGAATGAGGGTGGATGAAATCCCCATTGATGATCTCACATACCTGGGCTTGAAGAATTCTTGACAATAGCTTGAGACCCAAGAGAATTGGAGAAGAAAAACCCTAGCTTACTTGAGAATCCTTGAGAGCTTGATTTTCAATATATGGTGTTGGGAGAGAAGAATAGGCATTTATTCTTAGTAAAACCCTTAAATATCCCCCGAGGAAACGACGGGAAAGGCGGCGAGATTGCAGGCACAATAGTTTTCCTACGAAGGGGGACTAGGCTTCAACATCCCAAAGGATGGCTTGCCACGAAACCCGGCTTCAACATCCCGGAGGACGGCTTGCCAAGTTAGTCGAATAGTAAATTTCATCATAGAAATAAAAGAATTTCCCTACAAAAGGAGGCTGGCTTCTACATCCACCCGGACGGTTTGCCAAGCTACACAATGATCGCGGGCA
>JACEIK010005946.1:26282-39096 GCA_018107945.1 Datura stramonium
TCCCTGTGGGTTCGACATTCCGGTTCTTAAAAAGAGCCACTATATTACTTGCACGACCCGTACACTTGCGGACGCGCTCGATGCGAAAAAGAGTCGTCACACAACTCGGGAAATCTTTTACTCTACTTATAAATTTAGCTATTTATAAACTTTGGAAAACTATTATACTTGTAAAAATCTTGCTTACCCGACATGTCAAGGCCCTATAATACTTCAAAAGGATCGTCCATACCATGCCTTTGGAAAGGAAGAACAAGAGAGAATTTAGAAAACACTCATATTATTGAACTTTTCACAAACTTTGCCTAACTTCTAAAACTCTTTTCGACTCTAATTTATAATGGACATCCTAGTCTCCTTTTATAGAGGTTAGGAGACTACAAGATAAGACTCCATACAAGATATACTTGGCACACCTTTCAAGAAAGCCTAACAAAATGAAAATGGCACACTTATTTACATGGCCTGATAAAGACAAATCTAGCACGCTTATTCAAACAAACTCATCTACAAAGCCTAATAACAACAGATGCCTAATAAACCAAGTGTCTTAATAAAACGGCTAGCCTAATATGTACAAGGAAGCCCATGTGATGACATGTGACGTGGGGCCCGCTTTCATCTTCATATAGGTAATAAATTTCGGCGGGTGATCTGAGGCGGTGAGCTTCCAGATTCTTGCACACGTCTTGCACATGTCATAAACCATTATTCGGTGGGACAACATGTGGAAGTGCCACTAGTGGGTTTGAGCATTCTCCACCTAGATTCCATCGGAAGCCATGTTTGTCGTTGAAGAAGCTCATATCATGCAAACTCTGTTTTAATGATCTCATAAAGTAGCATTTTCTTATTGATGTTTCTACAATGTCTTGCTCCATATTTTGAGAGTCCTGTGATGAAGTATTTGATGGGACGTTCATCCTGATCCGTGTAATGGCCTGAGTGATTTCATCCCTGGTGATCTCGTAGGGTGCCTGATATTTCTTTTTTCCTTTTTGGACTTCTTCCAAGTAAGGATGTTTATCAGTGTGGTTCCATGGTGCCCATTCTTTTGGACAAACCTCTTTTGGAATGTACTTATTTTGCTGGAAGATAAACCTTTGTGCTTCATAGTATTCCTCTTCCAAGGACAAAATAGAGACTGGAAATTGCCAATAGAAAGAGAGTTCTGGCTCGGCATGGACTTTTCCGTCGATTAACTTTACTGGTCGATGCAGCATAAATATCTTTGCATCGTATGAATTCTTGAAGCATTGAACCTAGTATTTCCTCGTTCTGAACCACTATAGAAATATTTTTAAAACTGGTTCAAATTTGTCAAAATCCCTGAATACGTTGCATTTGAATTCCATCAGGATGTAATACTGGTGAAATAAGTACCAGAAGAACCATAAGAGTTCCTGTGGAAAATCATTAGCAAGTGGTATGAACACTTGACAAAATGGGTATTCAGGGTTGACTCCATAAGGTTTTAGGATGGATCCTTCATATTTTATGAAAACTTGTAGCTCATAGAATGTTCGTCTTTTGATTAGGATGGATGGATTGAATGGGTCCACATATTGACTAAACAAGTCTGGCGGATGGCTTGGTATCCTTGATGACCTGGGACCTGGTGGATTGGTAATCATGAACACATGGCCGGCTGGTTCTTTCACCTTCTTGGGTTTTTCTGGCAAAAACCTTTTTGCAAATTCATCTGATCGGGATAGGAAGTCTTCCAGGAAATTATCTTTGCCTTTTAAGTGCTTCACCTGGAATTTGTAGGGTGAGAACCATTGTGCCCATCTGAGAATTTGCGGGTGTGGAAGTATCTTCGGATTTAGATGGATCATCTTCAGGAACGCCTTCATATCCATCTCGATCAGGAATTCAGTGTGAATTAGGAAGAAGTTGAACTTCTTGATTCCATTCTTCACGGCTAGAATCTCCTTGAAGGTGGAATAGTAGTGCTGCTCTGAATCCTTGAATCTTCCGCTAGCATATCCACATATCCTTCTATGGCCATCTTTTTCTTCCATAAGAACTGCACTCCAATACTAATTGCTGGCATCAGTCTGCAGTATCTTCTTTCCATATGAAGGAATATGGAGAGTCTTCACCTGTTGGGACATTTTCTTGATTCTTTGGACAACTTCATCTTGCTCTTTACCCCATGCTTGGGCATTCTTTTTAATCATCTTTATAAGTGGTGAAATATATGTAGAGGCTTCAAGAATAAAATCTCTAACATAATTTATAATCCCTAAAAATTGTTGAAGCTGCTTTGTGGTGAAGTTGGTGTCTGGAAATCTGAGTAATTCCTGCCATATGTGTGTATCTGGACTATATGCTCCATTGTGAAAATGCATCCCTAAGAAATAAACTTTTTGAACAAGGACCATTTTCTTTGCAGAGAGCATAACTCCATTTTCTCTTACTATATCATGAACATGACGGAGTAAGGCAAAGTGTTCCTACAAAGTATTACTGAACAATAGAATATCGTCTACGTATACTGGTGAGATGTGGAGGATAGGCTGAAAGATTTTGATCATGGCATTTTGGAAAAGAGAGGGTGTAGGTTTCAGCCCAAATGGCATAACCTTCCATTGGAAGTGTTGGTCAGGAATGCAAAATCCTGTTTTTGGTCTTTCCTGAGGATGTATCCCCAATTTCCAAAATCCAGATTTGAGATCAAACTTGGAAAAATATCTACCTTTGGCTAAGTGTGAAAATAGGGTAAGCCTATTTGGTATAGGGAATTTATCATCTTGGAGGAAATGGTTGAGCGGCTGGTAGGTTATTACTAATCTGAGTTTACCTCTTATCTGCTCAGCTCTCTTGTTGACATAGAAAGCTTCACATGCCCATTGAAAGTCAGACGGCTCGATCAATCCAAACTCCATGAGTTCAGCGCACTCCTTTGCAAGCTGAAGGTGCTCTGCATTCATGCCGGAGTGGCTTGCCTTGGTTGGGTTGATGTTTTAATTCCTATTGAATGGGAGTTTGATGAAGAATTCTTCATTCAGCCAGAGTGGGTTGCGACATTTCTTCATGAACTCCATATGACATTCAGCACATGAATGTTCCATCAATTGTTGCTCAATTTCTCGGATCTGTTCATCTTCAGTGATCTGGAATAAGTGTGAGACTTCTGAGTATGGCTTGAACTGCTTTTTGAACGCTATTCCATAAGCTCCAATGTGGATTTGATCCTTGAGTTGTCTGAAGATGTCAAATCCGATTATGAGATCCTTTCCTAGGACATCTGATCCGAACAGTTTTGTTCTGAATTTTAATCCTGGGAAGAACTCGATGTTATCAGATGTTTTGTGATGACTATGGTTGTCAGGATTCTATTTGATGCGGTGTTGAAGTTCTTGAAATGGGAAATCCATTGGTCATTAGGAACTATTGCTGGATTCGTCAATGATGAGGCCGCACCAGCATCCATAAATGCTATGACCTGAATTGGCTTATCCTATTTGGATGGATAAACATTCAGCTGGACTTGAGGAATATTGATAATGTTATTGATTTCCTCAGCCTATGAAATCTGGTAATGGTCATACCTATGTTCTTCATATACGTCCATGGAGAAAAGAGTGTCTTCTGACGGCTCATCTTCTGCTTAAAGGACTAATTCAAGATCATTGTCCCTAACATCAGCGTATTCTTCTATTTCGGTAAGAAGCCGAATAGATCTTTTAGCTTGAGGACAGTTCTTTGTGAAGTGTCTGATCTTGTGGAAGATGAAGCATCTATCATGCTTTTGGAACCTGCCTGGACGCTTTCTCCTGAAGTATTTTATTCACCTGGTGTATTTGGATCTTCCTCTAGTAGGCTTTGACCATTTGAACTTCTTTTATTTCTTGTATCTGCTTTTCCTTCGAGCATGGCAAGAGTAACTGGACCCAGTGATTAGGTTAGTCTTGCTGCAGGCTTTATCAAGGGTTGGATTGTTGTGCATGATCTACTTCAGAACAGATCTTTTTGTACAGATATCTACTAGCACCATGAAAATTGCTTGCCTTATATAGCCAACTTGAGGGATTGTGATTGACTGGAACTTTTCCTCAATAATCTTCATGGTTCTTCCTGCTAACATCTTTGGCAAGGATGAAACGAAGTCTTGCTTCAAACTGGCGTCTCCACCAAGTTCAAAGTATATTTTTGCCATCTTCTGGAAATGAATATCAATGGCATCTCTATCGAATGATACTCATTTCATCTCGAAGAATTTTCTTCGTAGTTTTTCTTTCCTCTGGCCTGTATATCAACAAAAGACTTCATGCAGGATTCTGATGTTGAAAGCAAATTCTTGGGACGTGAGGAAAGTATTCTTGTCATACATTCCCAGTGCGATCCACCAATCTCTAAGGATGCCAGAGAACCTTGATGTTAACTCTGACAGGATTAGATATTTCTCCCACTCTACCGAGTGTTTCGTTACCATCCAAGTAAGGAAATCTTGGATCCTTTGTGGCCATTTCGAAACCTTGACATCATCGAGAGTGAAAGTGTGGAATCCAGTTCCAACTAATTTGGCGTTGGTTGTTCTAGCCTCCTTTCCGGAATTGGGTCTTCTGTCATCCCTTCTTGATCATCATCGACTTCAGAAACTTCTGGTTCTCTTAGTCGGTTCAAGTATATCGATGGATTGTCTTCCTCGGAGGTGTCTAGTGAGAGATCCTCACTTGACACAATCTCCATTTATTCAGTTTCATCAGTAGGATCGCATTCTATTGTCTCTTCCGTACTGGATCCTATGCTATCATTTTCGTCTAAGCCATAGAGTTCCAAAACAACTTGATCTGAGATCATCAAGTTTTCTAGATCTGGTTCCTTTGAAATTTCTCCAACCTCTTTCCTTCTTTTGTCTTGCTTTTCTGCTGCAAAAGCATCTTTCCTTTCTCAAACCCATTTTGCAATGTCAAACTCAGTTTCCTCTTTGGGTTTTTTAGGATAAGGTGTGGGTTCATATGGAGTGAAAGGAGAGGTAGTACCTGGACGGGCCAATTTAGGTGGTGAGTATGTCAGTGACGACATAGGGAAAAAAGAGGACTTTGGAGAGTGGCTTTAGGTTATTTGTGGCTCAAAAGGTGCATGCCTTAGTAGTTTGATTTGTTCTTTGATGTCAGTCATTTTATTTTGTTGCTGTGAAAAGAAGTGGAAAAATGAAGTGCCTGGTGGACAGATCTCATACTGCATATTCTACAGTCGTAGTTCCAGGGCTCGGATAATCCAGCATGTTGATTGGATATCTGTTCCACTTTCTTCTCAATGCTCTCTACCTTGTTCATCATATTAGTCTGTGTGTGAGCAACGTTCTTAAGGGAAGTGCCGATATTGGTCAGCACCTTGTTCTGGCAGATTGCATTCTCTGATTGCCAGTTGATGGTAGCCTTAATATCACTAGTAGGTGGCTTTTCTTCGGTGGGCAACATAACATTTTTCTTTGGTATTTTTGGTGCATGGCTTACACCATCTTTTTCAAAGGATTGTTGTGATGGGAATTCTGGAGTATGGCTAGAGCTAGCTGAACTCATCATGAAGATTTGAGGGTTGTGAGGTTTTTTAGCTGGAGTAGGTAGTGTTGTCCAATCTTGGGATTTGTAGGAGTCAAGGAATTTATATTTTCATGGATGGCTAAGGGAACCCACAGATGGATCCCCATCTTCATATTGCTTATAGAATTCCTTTTCTAAGAATCTCCCCTTCTTCTTTTTGGGTTTGACCTTCTTCTCTATATATTCAACTTCATCCTCCATACATTCTTGGCAGTCACATTCGATATCCCAAGGGTAGTGCCCGGTGAGGGGAAATTTAAACCATCTCACATTACGACCTTCATGATTGAACTATTTGATCCAATCATGTTCACTCATGACGGCTGGAAGGCTCCAATTGAATGGATCCTCTTCATCTTCAAGCAGAGGTTCGGATGTAGGTTGGTACATCTGAAGAGAAAAGGTTGAGCTATTTGTTTTTTTGAGATGAGAGTGGTCAAAGTTGATGGCTACAGTTTTATCCTGTTTTTTGACAAAGATTGGTTCTGTGGATCGAAGAGGTTCAACAGGAGGTTGTCTCATCCGCTCATAATTGGAAAATGAATTTTGACAAGCTCTTCCTTTGGTATTTTTCTGTGTATTTGGGTGCATGTGGTAGTTCCGTTGGTGGCATCTATATGTAGTAGTAAAGCATCATCTCCACCCGAAAATGAAAGATCCATGGCATAATTATTAACTCGCCAAGCTATTTGGTAGTGAAGAGTTGCTTGGATAGTATCTCTATCTTGTGGAGCTCCCTATATTTGGACTTGGATATTTAAGGCTCCTGTAAGATATGGGTCTTTTAGGGACATGTTGAAATTTGAATATAAAGTGACAAACTGTCCCAGCATTTAAGGTGACCACAGTTGTACCCAAATATCCATGTTGGTACTCTTGGTATTGAGTATCAAGGAGTGAAATACGTTCAACAACAGGTTGGCCTTTCCTTCCATGATATGACAAGCCGATTCGGACAACACCAAAATGAATATGGGTGAATCTGTGATTTTTCCATTGCTTTGGAAAATCATCGAGAATCTGCAAGGTGACAAACTGTTCTTCTTGAGTAGCAAGAATAGGATCCTGATCGAGTTTCAAAGCAACAACATATTGCTTTACTCCTTTTGGTTTATGTTGGACCAAAGAACGAATTTGTAACCATGGATTGGTTGTCTTTTTGGCAAAGGTATTTAGGAGAGGCAAGTATGTACTGGACACTTTGTTTTCATCTGGTAGTATATCTACTTCATAAATATAGTCATATTTACAAGACAGGGTTTTACTAAGTGTAGTAGACATAGGTAGTTTGGTGATAGATTTACAGAGACTCGACGAAGAAGAAGAAGAATATTTAAAAGGACTAGACGTAGACTCACTCATAGCTATTCAAATTACTCCTCCCTCCAAAAGGACATGGGTCTGGCTCTGATACCAGCTTGGGGTAAGATAGGGCGAGGAAATGGCGGGCAAGGCGGTGAGATTGCAGGCACAATAGTTTTCCTACGAAGGGGGACTGGGCTTCAACATCCCGGAGGACGGCTTGCCAAGTCAGTCGAACAGTAAATTTCATCATAGACATAAAAGAATTTCCCTACAAAAAGAGGATGGCTTCTACATCCACCTGGATTGTTTAACAAGCTTCACAACTCGGAAAATCTTTTACTCTACTTATAAATTTATCTGATTATAAACTTTAGAAAACTATTGTACTTGTAACAAAGAGTTTTAGAAGTTAGGAAAAGTTTGTAAAAAATTTCCTATGTTCAATAATATGAGTGTTTGCTAAATTCTCTTTTGTTCTTCCTTTCCAAAGGCATGGTATGGCTGATCCTTTTGAAGTAGTATAGGGCCTCTACACGTCGGGTAAGCAAGTTTGTTACAAGTACAATAATTTTCTGAAGTTTATAAATAGCTAAATTTATAAGTAGCGTAAAAGATATCCCGAGTTGTGTAGCTTGGAAAACCGTTTAGGTGGATGTAGAAGCCAGCCCTTTTTTGTAGGGAAATTCTTTTATGTCTATGATGAAATTTACTGTTCGACTGACTTGGCAAGCCCTCCTCCGAGATGTTGAAATCGGGTTTCGTGTCAAGCCGTCCTTCGGGATGTTGAAGCCCAGTCCCCCTTCGTAGGAAAACTAGTTTGCCTTCAATCTCGCCTCCTTGCCCGCTATTTCCTCACCCTGTCTTACCCCCAGTTGTTATCAGAGCCGCATGTTAACTTCAGAGAGCATGCATAAGTGCCTTCACCTACGATCCAACATACGATCCATAAAATAAAATTGCAGACCATATATTATTTCGTAAGTGAATCTTTAGAGACTTAATTACTTAGCCTTCAACCTATGATACAAATCACGGATTATAAATGCATTTCACGATCCATAACTAGGCTCACAACTCTAAGGTTGATACTTTTCCTTTGCCTTTTCCATTCTTTTTCCACATCTCCTAAGTGTTAAACCTACAAAAACACCCATTAGTATCAAACATTTGGGTTTCCTCCCAAGAAGTGTTTGGTTTAATGTTGCGGCACGATCAGATACTACACATTATGTAGTATTCCTTGGGCTGCCTCCCAAGAAGCACCTGATTTAACATCGTGACATGATGCAAATACCTGAATTAGCCATTGGATAAGTCATCCCTACGATGGTACTTCTTCATCCACTTTATTTCTTTGGATCCACAAAGGTAGTGCTTCACCTACTCACTTTTTGCCTTAGATTTCATAGATGTTACCTTCACTTCTTGCTTAACAGGATCAATATCAACTTTCACATCATTAATCACCATGATTCTGTGATAACCCTTTGGAAACAAATGCCCTTTCCTATTCTTAAAAGTAATCTCCTTATCATTGAGTAAAAAATTGATTTAATGCTTCTCTGAGTCCATTATAGTGCTCCCTGTAGCAAGTAATGGAATCCCAAGGATGATGGGAATTATCAACTTCATAGTCTAAGACTAAAATATCTACCAGAAGTGTGAACTTTCCGACTTTGACAAGAACATCCTCCACAATACCCACCCACTTTCTTATGGTTTTGTCCACCATTTGTAGCCTTATGTTGGTGGCTTTCAATATCTCGGGATCATATATTTTATAAATAACAAGAGGCATCAGATTTATGCTTGCCCTATTATCACAAAGTGCTCTCAAATAGTCATAAGAGCTAATAGTGGTGGTCAAACTCATGGTGAGAAGCCAATAACTCTAGGGCCCAGATGTTACAACTTATGTCACAATTCGTGGGATTAAGTAATGACTCATGATATCTTTCATCCTTAGGAAGTTCAAAAACCAGTCGTGGTGAGATGGTACAAGCACGAGTCGTAGTGAGATGGTACGACTTATAGTCAAAAGCTGTTAGTTCCAGGAAGTCAAGGAGTTCTGATGTAATGAGTCATGGGACTACTCATTGGACCAAGTAACGAATCGTCTTGAGGGATCGTTGGATGAAGTTTTGAGATGGTGAAAAACAGGTCCACTGACCATGAGTCATAGGATGACTCTTGATATCTATTGACAGGTCGTGATGAGAAGATCAGAGAAGAAAAAATTGGGTCTAGAAGTGATGGATGGTCACCATAAGTCGTGGTGACAACCAAGGACTCGTGGTGACTAGACAGGAAGATGTTAAGTGCGAGTTCCCTAGGATATTTTCATAATTTTATATGCTTTTAACTCCTACGGACCGTATGTTGATTTTATGGTCTGTAGATGTGTCCATGAATTTGATTTAATGATAATTGGTCAAGTCTTTTTTAGGGGTAATATATGACCTCACATACAGATCTTATACTCAATTTATGATAGTAGGTGGGTGTAATTAACCTGACATGCCTGACCCATTGCAATTTTGAAAGTATCTGTTCCCTTGTTGCCCGTTACTTTATTTCTTATTATTCCCCAATCTTAGACCTTTATTGCTACATATTCCCTCAAGCTAATTACACTCAATCACTCCATACTTCACATACACACACTCTCCTACTCACTCACACACAAGACCTAATCTATTCTTCATAGTTAGTGTTTCTAAAAATCGAAGATCACTAACTTCATCAATGCACACATTGCACTTGTCGAATTGGCTACCCTAGGTATTGATTTCATCAATTATTCTTTTTTTTTACTTAATTTCATTAGGTGATTGATTTCCTAAGCATGAACATGAACTAGGGAGGGAGAACTTGGGGATTTAATGTGACTTGTATGGGATGTGTTTTGAACTGTTCAAATTATGTACAAACAGGCCATAAATTTGACTTATTGTCCACAGTTGATCCAATACCCTTTTTCTGTTGTTTGAATTGTAATAATTTTGCTAAGTGTGAATCTTCTTTGTGAATGAGTTTACATGTCGTACTTTCAATGTAGAACCGTTAGAACAGGTTGTTGGTTAGGACTAGAGGTACTGCCTCTCTGAAGTTGACTTACAACCAAAATTGATGGTTCGTGGATGTAGTCTATGATGTTGTAAGTTGAACTTAGAGGTGTTGGTTCTCTAAAGTTTAACCTACAAGGCAATTTACGGTCCATAATTTAATCTACGAACCATAATTGTGTTTCTCTTCCTCTATAACTGGCCAATTAGGGGCAACTTCTTACTATTTTGGCAATACATTTTTCTATACATATGTATCACCCATATCACTAATTTGATGAAAATATTGTACAGAAATGGCACCCAAGAAAGATGTGAAGAGAGGTGGCAAGAATCTGAAGAAGAATACCACCTTCCACAAACCCGGGCTGTCAAGAAGCTTAAGCTGGACTTGTCTCCTATTGCCTCTTCTAGAGTGGTCTCAGCAACCACTCCTTCTCATGCATCACAATCCACAATTTAGATAGAGGTAGCCCTGCACCTCTTAATCTCTAGAAAGGACTAGTGCCTATGCTAGAGGAAAACAAATTTCTTCATCACCAGTGTATTCCCTTTCAAGGACTCCAGCAACGGAGTAGGCAGTTCTAGTGGGGATAGACCATAAAGCAACCATAGTGCCCCTCTAGTAAACCAAGCAGAACATAGAAGAAAAATAAGTGAGGACATAGCTCGATTCTGATGGGTTGTGAATGTTTCTTCAAAGAAGTATCAAGAGGTACAGATTATCATAAATGGTGAATCCTGGCAAACTGTCACCGAAGAAAACGCAGTCATCACCAACATATTGGAGTAGTATCCTAACATACTTGAGTAGCTCCAGTTCCAACAATCCCACTGGACATCCCAACGAGTTCTGCCAAGCACTTATCGGGAGTATTATGCATCCGGTGGAGCTACTTTAGAGGCTAGTAGCAGTGGGACAAAGTCCCAAATTAAGGCCCTTGATAGAGTGATAGTCTGGGGAGTTCTGATTGATATCATCCCCAAGGTGATCAACCGGTTCTACTTGGGCAATGATTATGCTCCTATAAACACGTCGACCTACGAGGAGAAAGCTAAGGACAGAGACAATATCAAGCCATGGATGACCTATCTTATTTCCAGGGCCACACCTTTGTGGCTCACCATCACTACGAACCCCATCTATAAGAGAGATCTAAAGCTTCCGACTAAGTTTTGATGGAACGAGATGATTAGTAACATATACCCAACCAAGAGAGACAACAATCTCACTCCTGGTAGAGTAGTAGTAGTAGTTTCCATTATTGAAAAGGGGTCCATACAAAGGTTCTGTTACTTGTGGCTGATCCTAGCATTGCCATGCCGTTGTCTCCAAATGATTTTGAGGCTTCTTCAGGTGAGCCAGCTCCTTAAGAGGGTGGTTCCTTTGCTTCTGCTTCACGCTTTGCATCTGCTACACCTAGAAGGGTCTCTTCCAATTTTGGAGCCCAGGGTGGTACATTTCTCCTCACCCGATAGAATTTTACAAATATGACTGTCAAATCCGAGAAGGCAGACAAGAAGCTAGCTAGAATGTCAGCTAAGTTACCGATTTTTGTGAACAGAGCCATTGAGAAGGCTCTGAAGCCAGTGAGGGATTCCCTACTAATCTCTCAGCGGATTATGATATCCAGGATGAACTTTTTAGAGACTAGAATGACTCAGCTAGAGCGCAGCTGCAATACTTCTTAGATGGTGCACCTCCAAGAAAAACTGAATGAGACAAAGGCAGCAGTAAATAAGCTGCAGGATCAAGGTCCTCTAGTGGAGGAGGTTGGATTAGCAACTATTACTATTGGAGGACCCATTGTGAGCCTCTTGGCTAAATCACCACCTAAATACCCCACTCTTCCTCGTGCTCTAGGCAAAATACCAATGGAGGAAGATAGTGAGGAAACTAATGAGAATGCTCTGGAGGAGGATAATTACCTAGACATGCAAAAGAAGCTTCATAAATTTGGGTTGCAAAGAAGGAGTGTCGATGGCCAAAGGGTTCAGGACTCACATTGACATAGATGCTGGTACCTCAGCTGCAGGAGCCCCAACAATCCCAATAGTAATCCTAGACATCATTTTGCCACATTCTGACTAGTGTGACATAGGGATTTTTTACCCTTGCACTTTCATTTTTTCATGCACTAGGAACACTGATGTGTCGTGGATTTATGCACTTTTGACGCTTAAAACATAGAAAAAATTCTTGGACTTAGGTGTTCTTATACATATATGAGATTTTTTTACCTTGTTTTTAGGGAAATCAAGTCTAGGAGTTGGATTGTGGAAAAAGAGTTCAAAAGTGCATAAAATGGCTTAATGCAGGTCATAGTACGAGCAGTACCATTCTGGTACGAGCCATGCCTAGCACCTATAGCTGAAACTTCAGAGAAATTGCAAAGTACTAGGTCTAAATATGACCGGTTATATAAGTCGTACCAATGAGTCCTGAAAAACTTTAGAGAATGTGAACTTGCAGAAGCTCTGGTATGAGTGGAAGCCACGAATCATGATGACAACATAAGGACCGTACCAAAGACTAGTGGTTAATATTCAGAACATGTCAACTGGAAAATCCTAGGGTACAAGCATATTCCATGAGTTGTAGCACCAAGGTATGAGCCGTACTGATAGACTCATTGTGAGATTGAGAGGATCATGTACTTGGCATATCCAGGGCATGAATGGATTGCACAGATTGTACTAGCATGGTACAAGTCATAGGAAGGGACCATAGGAGAATTATCAGAGATGCTAGATTTCAGAAGTACAGACCATGATAGGCACTTACGACTAATAGTGGCATTGTACGAGTCATACCAACCTCCAGGACTTGATAGATTTAGCAGTTTCCTTACCTAGGATTACCCTTTTCAGACATGGTAGGAAATTTCA
>JACEIK010005946.1:51457-98549 GCA_018107945.1 Datura stramonium
CTTTTCTTCCATGGTTGTTCTATTAATTCTTGTTCTTACTGCATTAATGTTTGGCCAATGTTAATGTATATCTAAAAAGTCCGGTTTCACTCGAGAGAGTTTGGGACTTTCTCATGATTAATCCACCTAAGTTTCCGGTATTGGAAGTAAATGAGGACCCGAATGATTATATCGAGGAGGTACAGAAGATCACCAAGATTATGGGAGTGACTGGAGAGGAGAGTGCATATTTAGCCTCCTATCAGCTAAAGGGGGTTTCTTACACATGGTACCGATAGTGGAAGGATGATAGGGCAGTAGGGGCAGTTCCCGTGAGTTGGGATGAGTTTGTGACTGTCTTTTCGATAGGTTCTTCCCTAGGGAGTTTAGGGAGACGAAGGCAGCGGAATTCATCAACTTGAAGCAGTACCACAGGACTGTCCAAGAGTATGCCTTGGAGTTTACCCGACTGTCCAAGTATGCTTCGAAGATGGTTCCAGATCAGAGGGCTCATATGAGCAGGTTTCTGAATTAAATATCAGATTCACTAGTTAAGGAGTGCGGGACTGCTATGCTGAATTATGATCTAGACTTCTCAAGATTAGTCATATACGCCTAGCAGATAGAGGTGGATCAGATGAGGAAAAAGGAGAGAGAGATCCCAAGAGGTCCAAGACAGAGAGTTATGGATAGTTTCAGTAGAGGACCGGTGGACGACACCATTAGCAGTCGCACCAGAGGTCATCAGCCCCAGTGCCAACATCAGCCAGTTTTCCGTCTAGATCGAGGCGTGATTAGAGGAGTGGGGCATCAGGCTACAGAGGTCAGGGGAGCAGGTCAGGAGAGCCCAGCATTCTAGTTTGTGGAAAGTGTGGCAGAAAGCGCCCCTGAGAGTGCCTAGCGGGTTTTGGTGCGCGTTTTGGGTGTGGGAAACCTGAATATCTGCTCAAAGACTACCCTTCATCCAGAAAGGACACTAGTAGAGGTCGTGACCTAGCCACCAGTTCAGGAGCTCCACTAGCATGCTCAGCTCAGTAGGATGCATCCACTAGTGAAGGTGGTGGTCAACGTCAGAATAGATTTTATACCCTCTTATCTTATCAGGAGCAGGTCCCTCCAGATGTGGTCACTGGTATGCTACGAGTATTTCATATTGATCTGTATGCATTGTTAGATCCAGGTGCAACCTTATATTTTGTGACTCCTTATGTTGCTATTAGTTTCGGAGTCAACCCTGAAACCCAACCAGAACCGTTCTAAGTCTCTACTCCAGTCGGTGACTCAGTTATAGCTCAATCGACATATAGAAATTGCCATGTCACAGTCCTTCAAAAAGTCACCTCAGCTGATCTAGTAGTGTTACAAATGACCGATTTTGATGTTAGATTCGATATGGTTTGGTTACAGGCGTGTTATGTCTCAGTAAAATGTAGAACACAAATGATAGAGTTCCGATTTTTCTGGTGAGTCAGTCTTAGAATAGAAGGGTAGTTTAGTTGTGCCTGTAGGTCCCTTTATTTCCTACCTCAAGGCCAGGAAGATAATTTCTAAAGTCTATGTGTACCATCTAGTCAGGGTTAAGGATGCTATGTTTGAGACCCCGACTCTTCAGTCAGTTTCTATAGTGTACGAGTATCTGGAGGTGTTTCCCGATAATCTACTAGGAGTCCTTCCTGAGTAGGAGATTGACTGTGGCATCGACCTTCTCCCTGATATGCAACCTATATCGATTCTTCCTTACAAAATGGCTCCAGCCAAGCTAAAGGAGTTGAAAGAGCAATTTAAAGATCTTCTAAATAAGGGATTCATTAGGTCTCATAAGTCCCCATGTGGTGCACCAGTTCTCTTTGTTCGGAAGAAGGATGGATCTCTTAGAATGTGCATTGATTATCGGTAGTTGAAAAGGTCAAAGTCAAGAACAAGTATCCCATCCCCAAGATTGATGACTTGTTTGACCAACTTCAGGGTGCAAAGTGCTTCTCAAAGATAGACCTCAAATTCGGATATCATCAGCTCAGAGTTAGAGAAGTGACATCCTGAAAACAGATTTCAAGACTCGGCATGATCACTATGAGTTCGTAGTGATGTCTTTTAGACTAATGAATGCTCCTGCAGCTTTTATGGATTTGATGAATAGGGTGTTCAAGCCGTATTTGGAAATGTTCGTGATTGTCTTCATAGACGATATCCTCATATATTCATGGAGAGAGAAGGAGCATGCCGCTCATTTGAGGATTGTGCTACAGACTCTCAAGGACTGCCAGTTTGCTAAATTCAGCAAGTGTGAGTTTTGGTTAAACTCAGTGTCATTTTTTGTCCATGTGGTGTCAAGCAAGGGTATGCAGGTGGACTCTCAAAATATTGAGACAGTGAAGAATTGGCGTAGACCAGTTAGTCCTTCGAATATCAGGAGCTTTTTAGGTTTAGCTGGCTACTATAGGAGGTTTGTTGAAGGACTTTCATCCTTTGTAGCACCGTTGATGAAGTTGACCCAGAAGAAGGTCAAATTTCAGTGGTTGGATGCTTGTGAGAAGAGTTTTCAGGAGCTAAAGACTCAACTCACTTCAGCCCCAGTGTTGACTCTACCCAAGGGCACGGATGGATTCTTTGTTTATTGTGATTCTTTGAGGGTTGGTCTTGGTTGCATGTTGATGCAGCATGGTAAGGTCATTGTGTATGCCTCTATACAACTTAAGACTCACGAGAAGAATTACCTAACGCATGACCTAGAGTTGGCAGTGGTGTTGTTTGCATTGAAGATTTGGAGACACTACTTGTATAAGGTGCATGTGGATATGTTCACAGACCATAAGAGCCTTCAGTATGTGTTCCTAAGAAGGACCTGAACTTGTGACAAAGGAGGTGGCTAGAGCTTCTCAAAGATTATGAAATGAGTGTTTTTTATCATTCGGGCAAGGCCAATGTAGTGGCAGATGCTTAGTAGGCTGTCCATTGAGAGTGTGTCACACGTTGAGGAGGGAAGAAATGAGTTGGTGAAGGATGTGCATCAGATTTCTCATTTAGTGGTTCACCTCGTTGACTTGACAGATGATGGTGTTATTATTGAGGATGGGTTAGAATCTTCATTGGTGACTGAGGACAAAGCTAGGCAAGATGAGGACCCAATCTTGGTAAAGTTAAAGGAAGGTGTTCGAAATCAAAAGGTGGAGGTCTTCTCCCAAAGGGGAGATGGTGTACTTTGTTATTAGGGTCGTTCATGTGTTCCGGGGTTGATGACTTGAGAGAGCAGATGTTGGGTGAAGCTCATCGATCTAGGTATTCTATCCACCCAGGTACCACCAAGATGTACCGTGCCCTAAGGAAAGTCTATTGGTGGAATGGCATGAAGAAAGACATAGCGGAATTTGTGCCTAAGTGTCCAAATAGTCAATAAGTGAAAGTTAAGCATCAGAGATTGGAAGGTATGCTACAAGAAATTAGTATCTCTACTTGGAAGTGGGAATAGATCAATATGGACTTTATCACAGGGTTGCCTCGTACTCGTCGACAGTATGACTCTATTTGGGTGGTTGTAGATAGGTTGAACAAAGCAGCTCATTTCTTACCGGCCAAAACTACTGATTCAGTAGAGGATTATGAGAGATTGTACATTTGGGAGTTAGTTCAATTGCACGGAGTTCCTTTGTCCATCATTCTAGATAGAGGTACTCAGTTTACCTTACAGTTTTGGAGATTGTTTCAGAAGGGACTTGGTACTCAGGTCAAGCTTAGCACGACTTTTCACCTGCAGATAGATGGCCAGGCCAAACGGACCATTCAAACTCTCGAGGACGTGTTGAGAGCGTGTGCGATTGACTATAAGGGTAGTTGGGATGATCATTTGTCTCTCATCGAGTTTGCTTATAATAATAGTTACCGCTCCAGCATTCAGATGGCTCTATTTGAGGCTCTCTATGGGCGGAGGTATAGATCGCCTATTGGTTGGTTCGAGCTAGGTGAAGCTACGTTGATAGGGCCAGATTTAGTTCATAAGGCCATGGAGAAAGTTTAGCTTATTAGGGAGAGGCTGAAAATAGCTCAGAGTCATTAGAAGTCATGTGCGAATGTTAGGCGGAGGGAGCTTGAGTTCGAGGTTGATGATTGGGTATTTCTGAAGGTGTCTCCCATGAAGGGAGTGATGAGGTTCGGGACGAAAGGAAAGCTTAGTCCATGATATGTTGGTCCTTATAGGATTCTTAGGTGAGTTGGCAAAGCGGCATATGAGTTGGAGCTACCAGCGGAGTTAGCCTCGGTACATCTAGTTTTCCATGAACCTCTACTGAAGAAGTGCATTGGTTACCTAGTCTTAGTTGTCCTAGTGGAGAGCATAGGTGTAAAGAATAGCCTTACGTATGAGGAGGTTCCAGTTGATATCCTTGATCATCAGGCTCAGAAGTTAAGAAATAAATAAGTAGCTTCAGTGAAGGTTTTGTGGAGGAATCATCTTGTTGAGGGATCTACATGGGAAGCCAAAGAAAATGTGATGGCTAGATACCCGCATCTTTTCCCTTTCGGCTCAGTTTTAGCATGAGGTATTAATTTCCTCTTTAGTACTTTATTCAGTTTCATATCAAGTTCATGTCCCTCAGTTCCTTTCATGTTTTAGCATATATGTGTGAATCATGAATTTTGTTCAGTCATGTGCACCAGTTCGGAGTCAGTCACTCCGTCAGTTTTCAGCTTCAGTTGTTTAGTTTTGAGATTGCAGTTCTTTCCCCAACATTTCGGTAAGCTTAAACCACATTCGAGGACGCATGTTACTAAAGGGGAGATATTATAATACCCTAAAAGTCCCTAAGATTAGACCCGGGGGATGAAATAGAGAAAATAGAAAAATCTGCACCAGGTCACAGAACGACTCATTAGGTGACCTGTTAAGTCACTTCACAGATCGTTAACTGACCTATCATGATACTACAGTATTGGAGGAATAGATGAAGTGTAGTGGCAACGGGTCTAGGAACGACCCGTAATGTTACCAAATAAGTCGTGGAGTTGCTCGTTAGGTGGTACCGAGTTGGAAACAAGGGATTCTTCATAGGTACTTAACGGGTGGAGGGACGAGTCGTTGTATCACCTCACGATTTTTGAGGTCGATCTTTGGTTGGACAAGGTTTGAAGAAAAATGGAATTTATAGTGGGGATGACGAGAGGACATAATAAGTCAATCATTTTAGGTGACGACTCATCCCGTCTGCCTGTTTCTTGAAGATCAGAGATTTAAGAAAGAGGCTACCAATGGCAACAAGTGAGAACCACGAGTCATCCAGTGACCTAACGACTCCTTGGGTAGCTAGTGGTGACTGGCAGTGTCATTTTTCCTGCAAAATCAGTAAGAGCATTTTCCTAATTCTTAAGCTCCTAAACCATAAAATACATTGTTTAAGCACTAAAAGAAGTGTATTAAGGGAGTTTAACCTATTCTAATATATTCAACTCCCATGCATGGAAGTTTAGAAGTTCCCCTTTGAAGAGCAAGCTTGAATCCCTCAAATTCTTCTCCAAATCTCTTCGACTTTCAAAGTCAAGTTGAGATTTAGCTTACCCAGGTTTGTAGGGCTATGAATGAGAGATTTCTTTCACTCTCATGCCCAAATTGCTCCTCAAGTTCATGAATTCAAGGTTCAATTCAAGGTTCAATTCAAGTTTAAGATCTTATGGGGTTTTAGCCTAATTTTATGAAATTCTCTATAATTTGTCTATGGGTCAATTCCCTTCATGTTTCAAATCACGTTTTAAGATTCATGGGAAGATTTTATACCTATTTTGATTATGAATTTATGAATTTAAGTTTTAGAAAATTATGCCCAATTATGCAAGTATCATAAAAAGTCAAGTTTATGATTCATGATCTCAAGTATGAAGAGACATCTAGTATGATTGAATGTTTATAAATTACCCATATTTGAATCTATGATTTTGACTTATGAAGTCTATTTCAAGTATGCATGAATTTAATATTTGGGCATGCCCACACATGTTAAGTATGTTTTCATGATTTAGCCGAGGCTAATAAGATCAACTTATGATATATTTTGGAGTCAAGACTCCCCATGTTAAGATTCAAGCTATGTTTTGAGAATATGATTATATGAGCATTATATATTTTTGGGAGTAGTGTCTAGCACCGAATCGGCTAGGGGTTCCTCGGTCTTATAAACTACACCCCAATGTAGGGATATATTCTGGGACCTCTCAAGAGAGTGTTTCACACACCCAAGGGCACACCGTGATATCACACCCTATTCGTCCTCTGCCCTAGCAAGGCTTAGGATAGCTCTCCTCCACGTGGGTACGTGGGATCATCATGCCTCATACATGATGGTTGTTGGTTATGATGAGTCTCTCATTGTTCCGCATGATTTCAGATATTTATGTTCATGACTTATGATATTTGTTTTACAACATGTTTGACCCAATGATCAGTTTATGAGTTTTTACTTATGATTTCAGTTATGACAAGTCATGTGACTTCTATTATAGTTTTGGGCCATTCTATTCAGATATGATATTCAGCCTATGATTATTCATGATTCTGATCATATTTTAGCATGCAGTCCTTACTCTCATAATATTGTGATTTATGTATATATGCATGATTTTCAGTTATAGTCACTCAACATGTTTTACTTATCATATATACTTAGTACATTTCAAGTACTGACCGCATACTCTATGCTGTATCATTTCATGATACAGGTCCAAATGATCAAACTCAGTTCCGCCATTAGTTTAGTGCATGCAGCTTAACTCAATATCCCATTATTGGTGAGTCCTAATCTTACGAGGACCTTAAGTTTAGTGTTGAGTTACATTATATTCAGTTTCAGCTTTAATGAGCTAGTTGGGGATGTTATCCCATCAGCTCATCAGATAGTAGTAGAGGCTTATTAGATATTATGTAGACTTCCAGCTTTGTCGAGTATTGACTCTGTGTTATGTTGTTATGTTATTCAGACTTCCACTTATTCATGTTTCAGTTATCAAATTCCACTTGATGTATTCTCTTTAGTTGATATATTCATACCATGGGTCGAGTTGGAGCCTTTCATAGTTCTAGGTCCCGTGTCACTATCTAGGCTCCCAGCTGGGGTTGTGACAACTTCCCTAGTTGATTGCATAACTATTAATCACAACTCTATTTCAAAATTTTATTACTTGATTTAAAATCCCCCTTTAGGAAATAATTGAACTAAAAATGTGAATACTACAATTAGTCTGTATCTTGACCATATTCGATGTGGGATTGACCTCAATATTAGTTTGATTCTTTATTCAAAACGTCCACGTTATACTTCTTCAGGGGTGTAATTTGAACATTATCAGACACTGCATTAGTTAAGTTGGGGGTAGGGCATCTTATGCCATTTTCATTTTCGATCTATTTTTCTCAGATGATGTTTTGTATATGTGTTTTTTGATATATGTGGTGTATTTTATTTCTTTTATTGGTAGAATAGATGTAGATTAAAGTAGTGTTTAGATTCCTTCCGAGTTTTCTTAGCCATGGTTCTTTTTTGGGAAGCTTAATTTATGTTGAATCTAGCATAATAATATGGTATAAGTATCGTAGTTATTGGTCTCAATGATAGATTAATAGGTGACTTTCTTAAGGGTACTAGTCTATGAATGTGTCCTTCTTGGTTGAATAAAGTGTTTTTTTACTTTGGTGGTGGTGGCAAATGAGCTTGAAGCATGCTTATGTGATTACTTTGTGAAAAATTACCCCCTCTAAATTTTTTCCTTAACTATTTTGTATTTACTTTTAGACCTTTAATTTTTATATTTAAATGTGATAACTGTAGCAGAGATTACCTAATTGATAGTGAAAAATGAATAGTCCCTTTGATATCCATGTGCCAATTTGTGATGAGAATTTAAGTTTGTTCACTTATTATTGTTACACTTTAGAACTTGTCTGGTTACTCATACTTTAGACTAGGATATGTTTTGGGTTGTACAGATGAACTTAGGTCTTCTTTATGTTTCAAAATTCCTATTTGCCTAAATGAGCCTACCAAATAATGAATGTATCCTTAGTCTCCCCTTTTGAGCCTATTTTGTTGATCAACCACAATAAAACTAAAGCTAATTCTTAATTGATCCTCTTTGAACTCATCCTCTTTGACACTAGGAAAAGAAGGTGTAAGTTAGGGGTGAAAAAATGAAAAAGTAAGAAAAAGATAAAAATGGGTACCTAAACCACTTCTCCAAGCATAATGAGCAAGAAAAAGTGTGAAAAAAAAGAAAAGGAAAAAGAAAAGAGAGAAAAGAATAAGCAAAGCAAAAGGGCTTTGGGTTGTGGAAATGCTAAGGAAGTAAAGGGAGGGAAAAAATGAAAAAAAAAAGCAAGAAGAAAATATAAAGGTGATGTAGTTTTCAAGGAGGGTACCAAGTAACTAATTTTTATATATCTATCCCACCTGCCCCATGAGCCCAATCTAAATTTTCCCAAGATAGACGCATTTGAGAATAAAGGCAAGCTTATGGTAGTTGTGAGATGACTCGTGAATGTCTTTGTGAGAGTTGAGTGTCTTTCTCTTCTCTTTTAATTATTTTTCCTTGTGATTGATTGTGCATTCTTCAGATAAAAATGGATAAATTTCTTGGTCTTAAGTAAGGACATATGGATGAAAATGGATAACATTAATTACTTTCCGAATTTGATGTCTTGCATAAATTTATTTAATTAGATATGATGTCATAACTAGAGATTGCATGATTAGTCTTGATGGTTGTGAGAACTTCTATTTTTATATGATAGAGGGGTGTGCGATTGAAAATATAAATGTTTTTAGCTACTTGTCAAAACGACCTTAGACATTGGACTTTATGAGACCGAAACATAAGTCTAGAGTAGATTTTCTTATTTTAGTTGTTTGAGGACAAGCAAAGACTTTAAGTTGGAAGTGTTGATGTGTCAAAATTTTATGATACATTTCTACTTCTTTTCATAAAGTTTTGCATGCCTTTATGTACTATTGTAAGTCGATTATAATATTATTTTTCTAAGTTTTAGGAATACCAAATAATTTAAAATAAAGATGTAACAATCTTAGAGATATGCTAAAAAGTGAGGACGTACGAGCCGCAGAATCAAACTGCGCTTTGTCTGATGAACCGTAGATCAACTTCAGAGAGATTGAAAGTTTGAGTGTAACATATGAATCTAGTTATGGGTTGTAGATGCTATTTACAGATTGTAAATGGTCTTCGTATAGTGAAAATCAAAGACTATACAACTTTGAACTCCAACATACAGAGGAAAATATAGATCATAGATTTAAAGTACGGACTGTAAATGACTTCATAGGTCAAAGATAAGAGAGTCTGCATTCTAAAGTTTCAATCTACGAAGAGTAGATGCGGACCTTAAATTCAAGATACAGATCGCAGATGGATTTACAGCCGCTGATAGTACACTAGATGGAGTCAACTTGTGGAACAATCTATCGATTGTGTTGAATATATGGCACATAAGTTGTATCTGAGCAATCCAAAATCAATTTGAGTTTGTGGTTTTCACCTTAGTATAAATAGCATTTTATCCAACTTTTTAGGGAGTTCCTACATTATCAGTTAGAATCAGATTTGAGAGATTACTCATTGCTTTGTAAGCCATTTTTGAAGATCAACTTCTAGGATTTTGATTCAAACTTTCTCTCATCTCTTTGTAAGTGAATCATATTTAATTCAAATGCTTCCCTTTCTTAATCTATCATGAGCAACTAAATTCTTATCTAAGGTTGTGAACCCAACGGGGTTGTGAAATCTAGAAATCACAATCATGATCAATTGATAGTGGGCTTAAATATATTTGATTCTTTCTTGATTTTCTAGTTATGGTTGGTGGTTGCAAACACTGATCTATGTCAATTTGCCTCAATTGTGCTTGAAAGATCTTACTAGGGTTTGGTAGGGATAATCAACAATAACTTAAGGAATAACCCTTGTTTACTAAATTCTCTTTAAAACAAGTTTAATCTACATGGCAGGATATAATCAGTTTATATTGAATTCTTATTGATTTGAAAGAATGAATATAAATAAACATTACTTATTTGTTGAGAGATATTAAATTATTTCTTAATAATTATCTGTGAATAAAAGCACGTTATTGATGAATTTGATTGAGTAATTTAGGTCGATCAACCCTAGACAGGGTCACAACCTTAGTTTCATCTCTTATTGATTTAAATCTCTTGAATATAAATTTTAATTGATTTCAATTCTCTCATTTCAAATTAACCAGAATAGCATCTTTAGGCAATGAATCACGTATTCAGTCACTGTAATAGCTAATCTAATACTAAGTCTCTATGGGATTTGACACCGACTAATATTTGAAAAAATTATGTTTCATGCAACCGTTTACACTTTATCTTGGTTGAGGAGTAGATTTGGACTATACCAGCATGCAATAAGGTTAAGTAGAGTATGATTTTTACCCTAAATCGGGGATTAAATTGTGGTTAGGATAGAAATATACTTAATCTTCTTACTAGGTTAATTCATAATAAATTTGTATGCATTTGTGTCAAATTCTTGATCATCCACTAGATAGGCATGGAAGAGGCACAAATCAGAGGGCTACGAGATCAAGAGATCCTAGTCACAGTAATTATATGAATTAATCCAACAATGTTTGTGCATCGATAAATCACAAAAGTCAAGTCAAGTGATCACTCAATATAAATATTAACGCTCATAACTGAAATATCATCTTCTATTGTGTTAAAGCCTAACTCCCACAAGAGATAGTGATAAATTGTTAGAATAGTTATTTACTTTATTTTCTGTATAAGTTTATCATAAACAAAAAAATCAGTTATGGTGAAAACACTTGTTTGATTAATTGATAGTAGTTGACTTTAATACATTGTGAAACAAGTCTCTGTGGGTACAATATCCGACTTTTGAGTCACTATTGCCCAGCGACCGCATGATTCTTGTGTGTGTGTAGGAAAAGTCACAACAATTGAGACTTGTGTCACGGAGGTGAGAATTTCTTGCATATATTCATCATTTGCATTATAGTCTAGAACTTGTCTAACATGTTACTAAAGTGAAATAAAAAGCATCAACTCTTGTGAATTTTAGTCTCTTTAGAAATATTTTATCACTAGTTAGCCCTTTTAAGCCTATAGTCTTTTGTTTTATAGCCTTGTTTCTTTTTTTTTTTTTGTCTTGATCCTTTTGTTGAATCCTTATTTTTGCACCATGATTACTTGAGTACTGTAAATCAGAATGTGTTAGAATTGTAAATTTGAAGAAAAGGTTGGTCGGTGTTAAAAAGTGACTAATGAAGGTACTTAGCGTGAAAAAGCTCTCTACCAAAGAATACAGACACCAAAAGAGAACAAAAAATAATTGAGAAAAATAAATGTGATCGAAACGTTATTTATATGAATAAAATAGTTGTTAAATAATTGATGAAGAGGGTTAAGAAAAGAAAAGAGAAGTAGATAATAATGGGTGACAAAGTCTAAAATCGCAAAGTGCTTAGAGAAGTATAGGTCACTTTTATATGATTGCTCCTACTGTAACACCCAAAACTTTCCTAGACCAAATTTAGGCGTTGTATGAAAAACCATAGGAAAACCAGAAATTTTTCTTTTAAGGGCAGCCCTACAACGGACCATTGTAGCGGGTTGTGGGTTGTGGGGATTCTTCCGAGGGGCAAACAAGCGAGTCATAGGATGAGCGGGTCCAGTCTAACAATGGGCCGTCATCAACTCGCGAATCCCGAGTCAAGGTCTCTTGGACCTTTCCCTGAGACAACGAGAGGGAACAATGGCCACGTTGATTAGACCAGCGAGCCATTGCTGCAAGCCGTCGTTCCAGTTACAAGCGGTAGTGTGAAAACCATGAGTGGATACAACAGCCGGTTGTTTTACGCACTTGAAAGTCGTTGATGCTCCACTCGTTGTCCCCGTGCCTTATTTTCTTGCACATTCCACGGGAAGAGTTTCAATGGCCCTTTCCCTTGTTCAAATGAATTTGGGTGGCACCCAAATAGTAGGTTTGTTCCGATGTAGCCCTAGTTTTCTAAACCGAAACCACAACTAGATTCAAAGGGCGTTGTTTGGACCAACGACCTATTACGAGAACCCTTGTTGGGGTCGGCAGTTTCAGTTCTTTTACGCGGGAGTATTTTGGTATTTTTCCAGCCTTTTTAACTTGAAACCATGTTGTTTTGGGTTTCATATATAAGGGAGTAAGGGTTAGAACTGCCCTTTCCATTCACGATCTCTCAACTCCTTTAAGAACGAGCGTAAACTTCTCTGGAAGCATGAAACAAAACTCTGGTTGATTTTTCTTCTCGGTTTTTCTCGGGGATTTTTCACCAGGGTTTTCTTCTTCAGGTATGGTAATTGAGCAAGGGTGTTCTCCACTTGCGTCCCCTAAACTCTCTCTCTGTTCACTATTAGTTCTTGCCTTGAGTTTACGAAATTTGAAGATATTGTCATGGTTCTTTGATTAATTCATGTGGAATCCTATCCTATGTTAATTGTCCACCAGTTTGTAACCTAAAAATTATACTTGTCCCATAAATTTATAAAATTTAGCCTAGCTTTTGAAAAGTCGAAATTAGAATCCACCCTGTTTAAGCTTTGAATTCTTGACAATTGTTTGCATCTCGAGGAAGTTAGGGGCTTCCTGTGGTGCATGCTTGTAAAAAACTCAGTTACATGTATGATAATCAGACTTAGTCAGAAAGTCTATATGCTGTATTACTTTCAAAATTGTGGGGTCTAGCCTCGGAGTCAAATTTTTAGTAAACCTCAGTTAACGAGAATATGTTAGCCAATCGGTTTGAATATATAATTTCTCGAGGTATGAGTATTACCTCCTAAATATCATTATCAGAATTCAGTTATTGTTCCACTAAGAAGTACTTGACATTTCGAATATATAGCTACGACACCGCTTGGGACCCAGTTCAGATTTCAATTTGTTCTTGGGCCGGTTCTGACGGCTTCTAGATAAGCGGCTACGACCAGTCGGAACCTAGTTTGAAGTCTAGTCCGATAAGACTCTTAAGGTAATTGCAGTTATATGTCCTTGACTAGTCATGGACCGAGTTTTGAGCTATCAGCTAATAATTCAGTATAGGTTTTCGATGGGAGTAGGACTTAGCACGAGTGGGTAGGGTTTAGTGCCAGGGTTCCCGAACTACGCCCCGAGACTTTTGTGATCACCCAGTTCATGCCTTTATACCCCCAGCAAAGATGTATTGGTCCCCACCAGTGGGGTGCCACATCGGGACTCCATGTCTAGCTCACGTGGTTATATCGATTATAGACTCTCCCACTAGTCGGAGTCCAACCACATTTCATAAGAATCTCAATTCGGTTTCGGATCTACTCGGTTCAACTCGGTTCGATGCAAATTATCTCGAGACTGAGAACTTTCAAATTTGGGCATTATCTTTGACACCGAACAGAATCATTTGACCATCTTAGTTGAGTTCAAATTATTCAGGTGGATAATTACTTAGTCACTTTGCATGTCTTTCAGTTCGAGTCACTTACATCTATGGTATCTTCATCTCACATATTCCAGTACATTCAAAGACTGTAGCCTTTTCTGTTGTATCGTTTCGCTGATACAACTGCAGGAGTTCTCGGACTCAGCACCGCTATGCCGCAGTTGATTCTCCACCTCTCGGTTGGGTGTGAGTCCTCATCATTCGAGGACATTATTTCTTTATTTAAGTCATTTATTAGTTTCAGTTAGACTTAGAGTTAGCATGAGGCTTTCTCAGAAACTCCTCAGTTAAATGGCTTTCAGACAACATGATTTTCAGATTTATCAGTATTATTCAAATATTTTGAACTTTATGTTCGAGACTTGTCTTTCATAAATGCTTTATGATATTGTTTCAAAGTTCCGTTGTGCATGTTTAGTCAGAATACCAGTGTATGATAGACCAAGGGTTGACTTGGGAGTTGCTTGTGACTCCAAGTACCGTGTTCCATCAGGGTGTAGACTCAGGCGTGACACCTACCCGGCTCTATCTAATATTACAACCCATTAAAATCCTATTTGATTCTAAATGAGTATACTTAATTAGTTGAGATGTACATAATGGGCAGCATATTGTTCTTTGTGCATACATATGAAGTCATTTTAGTGTGCAGAATTATTCTTTTGATGTTAAGTCCTTATTTATATTTGATTCTTTGATTTGAGTGCTTATGAGATTTATTTCTTCTTGTAAAGGCACTTATTCCATGATAGATAGGTGATGTTTTAGCTTTATTTGATAGATTAGGTCAGAGAATTTAAATTTGATGAGTTAGAGTCTTTTCTAGAAGTTTAAGAGTTAAAAGTTTGTTGCTTGATTGGACATGTCTTGAAGATGATGATCAAAGTGTACTTGATATTGCGATTTGCTATAGGGCATAAATTTTGTTTATTATCCAAGTAAAGTGTTGTCCTTCTAAACTTGATTTGTTGAGTGGTTCAAAGCTTGCTTGTGGATGAGAAAAATTGTAAGTATAGAACTATTATATTCGATCAAAATGCATATATTTAGTCATTATTTGGCTTATATTTTAGTATTTTTATTCATCTTTTCAGTATTAATTATTTTACTTTATGCTTAGTGGTATTTTAATACATAAAAATAAAGCTATTTACACCCCTAAAATATTTATATGGTGATTATATGATGTTTGTATGTTATGTTTAAGGGAATGCAGGACATATTGGTTGTAGGTGAGGAGAAAACATGTACGAAGGAAAAACGAAGAGTATGTGAAATTCATAAATTTTAAAATTTTCAACTTTTAAATAATCACATCATTATTTCCTTTTTTAATTTTTTAAAAATTTATAACTTAAGTTGCTAATTTAGTAATTATTAATATTTAGAACATTAAATCGCTCATCAATCGAAGTTCGGAGTAAAATGTATAGACATTTTACGGAACACTGTCAAGTATTTGACGTGGCCACTGCCTCTTTATATTTTAAAGTAGAATTATTTATGAAATTATTTTAAATTTTCCAAGTGAGCTACTAAGCGGGAAGGGCGTCATCATCTCTCTGATTTTCAGAAAATTTTAGAAGACACAAGTAAATTCAACCAAAATATAAGACAAGTGAAGAAGTCATTAGCAAGTTGTGCAAGGTGTGAGGAGACTATTTTGGAGCTTGTTTTGACAGCATTTTTAGGAGTTTTGCTGAGTTTTTGTAGATTCTTGGACTGCCTATATATATCCCTTTGAGTAGGAATTGAATTCAAGAAGAAAGGTAAGGATTTCACCGCTAGAGATTCATCAACTTGCAAGCAGCTGAAATTTACAACTAGAGGAAATTTATGTTTAGATGTATTTGGCTGAACTTCTTGTTCGTTTTATGATTTGGACAGTGTTTTGGTTAGAATATACTTATTATAGTGTGGATTACATGAAGGAGAGGTTAGGTAATTTTCCTTCTTTTTCCCTTCAAAGTTGGTAGAATCAAGTGTAGAAAAGATGACTAATGTTGTTGTTGTCATTGGTTGTTGTTGTTGTTGTAGTTCTTTGGCTGAAGTTTGTTTTGGCTGCACATTTGACACCAATTAGGATTGATACTCGTCTATAAAAATCAAGGGATTAAGGAGGGTAAACGCTTATTTTCAAAGAAGAAACTTGGCGATGGAAACACATTGAAAGAAAGTGTGTAAAGGTGTCATTGTCCGTATTTTTCAAGCATGATTTTGTACTATCGAAGGGACAGTATCTATACACTTTTGAACTCATATTTAATCATGTAATATTCTATCCAAAAGAGTTATAAATACTTGACCTTAAGCTTGAATGGAAAAACGTAATAAACAAACAAATGTGAAGTAAAAATACACATTGTTTACGATTATTGTTGTAGTTATAAATTGAGTAAATTTCCTTTATCATGGGCACCGTGGTGGTCATTTTACATTATCTTATATGTATGTGTTGTTTTGTGTATTTTTAACCCAATTTCTGGACTAAAGGGAAAAAGATCTAATCACTAAATTGTGAACGAACTCAAGACTATGAAAATGGTATTAAGCTCAATAAGGAAATGGGGTCACCAGATGAAAATATCTTACGTGGTCACTTTCCCTTTCATGCTTATGATATGAAGTGTGTAAGGCCGAAAAGATATTCCCTAATTCCTCTCCCTTAAGCCGAATGTCAAATCAGCGAGCTTTCAATTTCCAAGGTCCCTTCAAACCTTATCCATTCATTTTGTTGAAACTCTTGGATTGTCCGAATCTATATATGATCTTTATGAGTCTAGAATACATGTGTTTACATGCTAAGTATTAGATTTATAGGTTATATCGCAGTTGTATGTTGAAAAGGAGGCATACTTAGGCCAGGATTCTATGATTTCTCACTTGTTATGCTTTGTATGTTAGATTGGCTTAGTATAATCTTTATTAGCTTTACTTATGACAATGATATGAGACTTATGAACTCAGCACTAACCTGGTACGTTCGGTGGGAAGTTGGCCTTTGGCATATTGATGATATGAGACTTATGACCTCACCACCTACCTAGTATATCCGATGGTCAGTTTTCCTTTGGAATATTGATGATACGAGACTTATGACCTCACCACCTACCTAGTACATCCGGTGGTCAGTTGTCCTTTAGCATATTGATTATATGAGACTTCTGACCTTACCACTGACCTGAAGTACATCTGGTAGGAATTTTTCCATTGATATATGAGATTTATGACTTTACCACTAAATTGACACGTCTTGGAAGTTGTCCCCTGGTTATGAGACCTCACGAGATAAAGCCCTTGGTAGAGTAGGTATTTGCTTAATTTAGATGGATTAGTATTTGATTACGAACTGTAGCTTATTTGTAAGATGTTGTGACTTGCAGATATGCCTACTTGTTAGTTATATTCATGTAATATGTTACATTTAGCTCCGATATTAGTTTCCAGATTCTTGGTTGGCTCCTATATTTTCTTTGACCTTTATTATCTTGGATATTTTATATTCTCAATTGTAACCTTACATACCAGTACTTTTCATTCGTCTTGGCGTCCTTTCACCTGGGGACCCTTTTTCCCCTAATATCATACTACAGATGCTGGCAGAGGCTCAGACCGTCAGATATAGTAAAGCTAGAGTGCAACAGGTATGAGTGGTATGCTCTCTCTTCCAAGATTCGTGTGTCCACGAGTTATTTTATTTTGAGTTTTGTGTATAGTTTGGGTAGGCCAAAGCCCTGTCCTACTTATTTCAATTTATTACTCTCTAGAGGGTTGTGTGGACTAGTTATATAGATGTTCTATTTGTGTGGACTTGTCGGTCTTTCATTATCTTGATTTAGCTTATTATATCCTGTTCGATCTTCTAGTTACTTTTGTTATGATTAAGACCGTTGCGGGTAGCCTAGTCGGCCTTTTTTCTGTAGTTATAGATGTTATATGGACAGTTTGTCATTCACTTCTGAGTCAAGTGCCAGTTACCCTCTCCTAGTTTTGGAGCGTGACAGACTTGGTATAAGAGCAAGGTCGTGTCCTAAGGAGTCCACAAAGTCGTGACTAGTAGAGTCCTACTTATGGGTATGTTGTGCACCATACTTATAATCCAGGCGCTACGAGACATTTTAGGAGTTGTTTCACTTCTTTTACTAATAGTTCATGCTTCTGAGCAAAGTCATAAGAATTGCGATGTCTAAATCGTGCTATTATTTTCGAGTATGCTGGTGATGAGGAAGATGACTCGTAGTTAATTAGTACAACCACGAAAGGGCACCCGGTCGCCCTAGTGGATCAAGGAGATAGATTAGAGGCTCAGGGTGAGTCTTCTACCCCAGATACTACAATTCCTCTAGCCCCAGTTAGGGTTGCAGCAAATAAACGTCAATTTCCTCCCACCATAGAGATACATGAGAGTGATAGAGTGGTAGACCCTCCGGTACTGGCACCCCCGCTAGTTTGGAGGGAGAGGGTTTGGAGGGAGCTATTCAGCTGATGGCTCTATTATAGCTGCAAGTCAGGAGCGGCGATTGGAGGCGATAGAGGGGCATAGAGGTTAGGCAGGCGAGGCTTCAGAGCCCATGAGTTCTTAAGCTTGAACCCTCTTGTATTTAGTAGATCGAGATGCAGTGAGGATCCTCCCGAGGACTTCATTGATAAAACATATAGGGTATTGAAGGTAATGCGGGCTACAGTGACTGAGAGAGTAGAGTTGGCGGCCTTCAAACTATGTGATGTGGCTCTATTTTGGTATGAGTCTTGGGCTCAATCCGGAGGGGCGATACACCGCTAGCTGAGTGCGAAGAGTTCTCCGAGGCCTTTATGCAATATTTGACCCGGGGAGCATTATAGGCTTGAGCGCCTTAGTTTTTGCACCTAGAGCAGAGCAGTATGAGTGTGTGCAAGTATAACCTTTGGTTTAATTCTTTGGCCAGGTATGTTCCGCACATGGTTCAGACGATGGAGAATAGTGTTTATCGAGTTTTGAGAGGACTAGGGCCTCATATGGCTTGTGATTATTTGGGATATCTACTCAAGCGCACATGAACATTGCATGGATTAAGGCTTTCACCCAAGGGTGGAATATTTACAGTTCTTTAGTTATGGAATGCTCAGAGACAACAGGAGTAGAGGAAGAGAGCTAGGACTATGGGTCCTTTTATCGGGATGTAGAGTGACCTAGGGGCTCAATCGCCTCGGCAGTCATTCATACCAGCAAAGAGTACCCCACCTCAGCTTGAGTGATAGAGAAGAGACTAGGGCCCAGTTTTGTCTAGCTTTCGGCGTCGGGCGGGCGGGGTAGGAGAGAATATCGGTGCCACCTTGTACTCAATGTGAAGTCCCACTCCAGGTTCATTCTGCTAGGGAAAAAGTAAGGTATCATTGTAGGCAGCCAAGGCACTTTATGAGGGATTTTTCAGAATGGGCCACCAATTGACCCGATGCAACCAGATATATCGGCTTGATTGTTTCATCATCATCGGTTTAACCTCCGGACTTGATCCTCATTTTGCAGCCGAGGTTGTGGCAAAGGCATGGTAGAGACTTCTAGTTCCATGGCAACCTAGAATCATTTATATGCTTTGGGCCGTCGACAGGACTAGGAGGCATCCCCTGACATTGTTATAGGTACTTTGATTATTCATTCTCATGCAACATATGCCTTACTTGCTCCTAGTTCTATACTTTCTTAAATCATGATGTTAGTTGCAAGTCGGTTGAGATAAGTCTACGAGATTATTGTCTTGACCATTTGTTGTATCTAGACGTGGGAAATCAGTGTTAGCTAGATGGGTTTACCGAGATTATATAATATTGGTACGTGATAAACTGACCCTATATGATTTGGTTGAGCTTAAGATGGTTGATTTTGATTTCATTATGGGAATAGATTGGTTGGCAGTGTGTTATGCTAATGGATTGCAGACCAAGTTGTTAGATTCCATTTCCCAGCGATCTAGTCCCGGGTAGCCGAGTAATGCCGTTCCACCTAAAGGTAAGTTTATTTCATACCTGAAGGCTCGGAAGTTGATATCCAAGGGTTGTATTTCGCACTTGGATTCGAGTAAGAGATTTGGAACATGAATCTGTGACTCTCTAGTTAGTTTCTATCATTAATGAATTCCTAGAAGTTTTTCTAGAGGATTTGCCTGGAATTCCTCCTAACAGAGATAGATTTTTGCTATTGATTTGCTTTCTGACACTCAGCCGATATCTATACCTCCGTACGAAGGTCCTTAGCGAGATTCAAGAGAATTAAAGGAACAATTGAAGGATTTGCTTGAGAAAGGGTTTTATTCAGCCCAGTGTCGTTGTAGGGTGCAACAGTGCTGTTCGTATGGAAGAAAGATGGCGTTAAGAATGTGCATTATGAGCAGCGAACAAGGTAACCATTAAGAATAAATATTTCCTTCCCGAGTTGATGATTTATTTGATCGATTCTGGTTGCAAAATGCTTTTCAAAAGTTGATTTGAGGTCTAGATACCGTCAACTTCAAGCTAGGAAGTTCCCAATATCCCTAAGACTACTTCTAGGACACGGCATAGCCATTATGAGTTTTTGGTGATGTCGTTTGGGCTTACTAACACCCTAACGTATTTATAAATACGATGAATCGGGTGTTAGGCCTTCTGGATGTATTTGTGATCGTCTTCATTGACGACATTTTGATTTATTCATGATCAGAGGTTGAGCACGTAGATCATTTAAGAGTAGTATTCTAGACTCTCCAAGAGCACGGGTTGTATACTAATTAACTTTTCTAAATGTGAGTTTTGTTTGACATCTATAGCTTTTCTTGGGCATGTGATTATAGTTGAAAGTATACGGGTAGATGGATAGAAATTAGAAATAGGTGAAAAATTATCCTAGACCCTTGAATATCACAAGGTTCATAGCTTTCGGGATTATGAGATTACTACCGCCAATTCATGGAAGGTTTTTCTCCACTATCTCCGCACCTTTGAAAAAAGTTGACTCATAAAGAGGCTAGTTTCGGTGGACAAAGGCATGTGACGGAATTGAAGGATAGGCTTCTTCAACACCTCTCCTGACTCTACCCAAGGTACCAAGGGCTATGTGGTGTATTGTTATGCTTCACGAGTTGGGCTAGGCTTTGTTACGATGAAACACGGAGAAGGTTGTACTTGCATGGCTCTACCGCAGTGAGGAAGTACTAGCGAGAACTACCCAACCCACGAGCTTGAGTTGGCTGCGAAGTGTTCACATTGAATAATTGGTGTCACTACTTATACCGGGTACATGTTGATATATTTACTGATCATAGATGTCACGACCGAAAATGGTGAACGAGACATGGAACCTAGATCCACGAATGGCTCAAAGTCGACCCCATGGCATGAACATGATAACCAAGCAAAAACATCAAGAAAAAGTGATAACTAAAAATGAATAGAGTGATGCGAATATAGCAACCATATAAAGTCAACACGGCAAAGCTGAAATTACATATTATCGATAAGCTTCTAATATGTCTGAAGTGATGATGGGACAATATCACAACTTGCTCACAAAAATTTGAAACTGAAAGTAACATAACTCAATCAAGCTGAAGGTCCTCGAAGGATGAGGACTCACCAACAAGAAAGCGAGCTAACTACAAGGGCCGACTAACGGTAGAGGCTGAGTTTGATTGTTTGCACACTGTATCATGAAATGATACAGCATAGAGTATGCAGTCAGTACTTAGAATGTGCTGAGTATGCAGGTAAGAAAATCATGTTGAGTAAGTATAAAAGCGAAATCATGCATATAAACATAAATAATAAGATCATAAGAGTAGATTTATACTAATATCTGAAAACATGTATAGTCATAAAAATTGGATTTCATATCTTAATAGAATAACTTAAAGTTGAAAATAGAATCATACGGCTTGCCATAGCTGAAATCATAAGTAATAGCTTATAAACTAATCATTAGGTCAACTGTTTGTATGCATGATGCTCCCATTGTTTTCAACAAAAGCAGAAACCATCATTTTCAATGAAGCTAATAGTAATTACGCATAGTCTGAAATCTGAATATGGAAGTCTGACTTCAAACATACCATAAGTTAAAAATAGGAGTATCACTTGAAGAAACCATATGGTAAGCTGATATTATAAAACTAAATCGAATCAGCAGCTTATATTTAACATCGTAGGCTTTCCCAATCTTAAAAAATCATGATATAGAAATGACTTCATTAGCTCAAATCAACTGGATCCATATATGGGTAATTCATGATAAATATCTCCTCATACTTGAAATCATAAATTATAAACTTGACTTTTCATAAAACTTTCATAATTGGGCATAATTTTCTAAAAACATGAGGTCATGAATTTATAATCAAATAGGTATAAAAAATGCAGCATAATATTTAAAACACACTTTGAAACATGAAAGGAATTAACTCATAGAAGGTTTTATAAAATTGAGTTAAATCCCATAAGTCATGAATTTGATTTCAGGCAGATTTATGGAATTGAGAATTTTGAGCATGAGAGTGAAAGGAACTCTCATTAGTAGCCTACATACACAGGTAGGCTGAATCTAAACTTGACTTTGAAAGCCCAAAGTTTGGGAAAATTGAAGGATTTAAGCTTGATCTTCGATAGAAAACCTCTAAACTTGCATGAATGGGAGGTAGATGAATTAGAATAAGATTAAACTCCCTTAATACACTTCTTTCAAGGCTAATGATGTAGTTTAGGACTTAGGAGCTTACGGTTATGAAACACCCTTACTGATTCTCAGAAAATGATACTGCCAGTCACCATGAGGGATATAACGAGTCGTTAGGTCTATTGATTGTTGTCTCCCTAGAATGCCATACCCAAAAATTTCCAATCTCACCAACCTTCTCATCCCCACGACCAACTTAACGAGTTTCTAGGTACATGATGACTTGTTCCCTCAACCCGTGCCAACACTGAAATCTCACCTTTACCCACTTGAAGGGTCACACCATGGTCGTTGGAGTCATGAAGTCTTGTCGTCTCATCCATTGCCAGCTTTTTGCACGAAATGGAACCTCTTTAAGCTGGGCACCACTTAACTGGTGACATAATGACCCGTTTGGTCACACCATGAGTCACTAGACAACTCATTCTGTGATCTGGTGCAGAATTTCCTATTTTCTCTATTTCAAGCATCGAGTATGATCATAGGAACTTTTGGGATATCACAATATCTCCCCATTGGGAACATTCATCCTAGAATATGGGGTAAACATACTGAAAAGCTAGGAAGGGAACTGCAATGCCAAAACTGAACAACTAAAGCTGAAATCTGACGGAGTAACTAACTCCGAGATGACACATTACTAAGGCGGGTGCGTTCATGCATGCATGTTAAAATATGAGAAGCGAAGACATGAAATGGATAGGGAGACTAAATAGAGTATTAGAGAGAAAACTGATACCTCAAGCTAGAACTAAACTGGAAGGAATAAATGAGGTATATATCCATCATATCTGCTTCGGCTTCCCTGTAGCTCCCTTAACGGCGATTCCTCCACAAGACTTTTCTTTGAAGCTACTTCTCTGTTCCTCAACTTTAGAACCTGGCGATCAAGGATCTCAGCAGGTACGCATCATAGGTAAGGTTATCCCTCATACCTAGACTCTCCACCGGAACAACCAAATTTGGATCACCAATGCACTTCTTTAATAACGTGCCATGAATACCGCGTCTACTATCGCTGGTAGCTCTAACTCATATACCTTGCCAACACATCTCACAATTATGTAATAGGAAAACATATCAGGGACTAAGCTTCCCTTTCTTTCTGAACTCATCACTCCTTCATAGAACCTTCAAGAACACCCAATTATCAAATTCAAACTCAAGTTCTCTCCACGAATCCACATATGATTTTTGATGACTCTGAGTTGTTTCAGCCTTTCCTTATAAGCTGAACTTTATCATAGCGCCATGAACAAAATCTGGCCTATCAATGTACCTTCCACCACCTCAAACCCAACCAATAGGTGATATACATCTCTATCCATAAGGAGCCTCAAAACGGAGCCATCTTAATGTTAGAGTGGTAACTATTTGTAGTAAGAAAAATTGATGAGAGGTAAATGATCATCCCAACTACCCTTAAATTCAATCACACATTCTTACAACATATCCTCAAGAGTCTGAATGGTTCGCTTGAAATGACCATCTATCTGCGGATAAAAAGATGTGCTAAGCTTTACAGAGTACCTAGGCTTTTTGAAACGATCTTTAAAACTATGAGGTAAACTGAGAACCTCTATCTGAAATGACGGATAGGGGAACTCCGTGCAATTGAACTAACTCCTGGGCCCTTGGTGGCATAATCCTCAATTTGAATCGGTAGTTCGACACATTTAAATGAGTTGTTTGGTCAATCCATCTATAATCACCCATATAGAGAGTCATCTTGTCGTGTGTATGAAAGAGGCAATCCTGTACTGAAGTCCATATTGATCTCTTCCCACTTCCACGTAGGGTTACTAATGTCTTGCAACATACCTCTAGGTCTTTGATGCTCGGCTTTTCACTTATTGACAATGCAAACACTTAGCCACAAATTCCGATATGTCCCTCTTCATGCCATTCCACCAATAGACTTCCCGTAGGTCACGGTATATCTTGGTGGCACCTGGGTAGATAGAATACCAAGATCCATGAGCCTCATGCAACATCTGTCCTCTCAAATCATCGACACCCAGAACACACTAACCTTGATATTGAAACCTGCCATCTCCCCCTTCAGGAGAAGACCTCCACCTTACGAGATTGAACCGCGTCCTTTAGCTTCACTAACATCGGATCCTCATCTTGCCTACCATTGACCTCAGTCACCAAGGAAGATTTTGATCCATTCTGAACAATGACACCACTATCTATCGAATCCACAAGGCGAACCCCTAACGGTGTGGCCAGGTACACATCCTTCACCAACTCTTTCCTCCCATCCTTAATATGAGACACACTCTCCATGGTTAGTTTGTTGAGGCATCCGCCACTACATTGTCCTTGCCTGAATGATAAAGGATATAATAGCAATAATCCTTGCATAGTTCTAACCACCTCCTTTGTTGGAAGTGATTCGGGTCCTTTTGAGTGAATAAATGTTGAAGGCTCTTGTGGTAGTGAACACATCTACATACACCCCATACAAGTAGTCTCCAAATCTTCAAGTGCCAAACACCACCGCTGCCAACTCTAGGTCATGCATCCAGGTAATTCTTATCATGAGTCTTAAGTTGTCTAGAGGCACATGCAATGACCTTACCATGCAACATCAACACAGAGCCAAGGCCAACCCGAGGCATCATAATACACAATGAATCCATCTATACCCTCGAGTGGGATTATCAGGGCTGAAGTGAGTCAAGTCTTTAACTACTGGAAAATCTTCTCACAAACATTGGACCACTGAAATTTGAATTTCTTCTGGGTCAACTTAGTCAACGGTGCTGCAGTGGATGAAATCTTCAACTAACCTTTTTGTAGTAGCTAGCTGCAAAATCCAAGCTCGATATCAGAAGGGTTAAGCTGGTCTAGGTCAATTCTTAACTACCTCAATCTTTTGAAAGTCTACTTACATACACCCTCGCTTGAAACAAAATGACTCAAAAATGCTACTAAGTCTAACCAAAATTCACACTTGCTGAATTTAATGTGATTAGTGATCCTTGAGAGTCGCTGGCACAATCCTCAAATGAAAGCGGCATGCTCCTCCTCGCTTCGAGAATATATGAATAACATCTATAAAGACAATCACGAACATTTCCAAATATTTCTTAAACACCTTGTTCATCAATAATATAAAGCACGGAGGCATTCATTAATCCAAAGACATAACTATGAACTCATAGTGACCATACCAATTCTTGAAGGTTGTCTTCGAATGTCACTCTACCTAACTCTACGGGCGATGATATATCCGGATCTAAGTTCTATTTTTAAGAAGCACTTAGCACCTTGATGTTGGTGAAACAAGTCATCAATTCTGGGGAGGATACTTGTTCTTAATTGTGACCTTGTTTAACTGCCGATAATCAATGCACATTCTAAGAGACCCATCCTTCTTGAACAAAGAGGTGGTGCTTGGAAACTTATTTGAGTTTTGATGAATCCCTTCTCTGGAGACCCGTTAACTTTTCTTTCAACTGCACTTTAGCGCATCCGAACCATTCTATAAGGAGGAATGAGTATAGGCTGCGTATCGAGAGAAGGTCAATACCAAAGTCTATCTCACCTTTCGGGAGGGACTCTGGTAAGAATCATCGAGAAAACCACGAGATACTTACATACAACGGGGCGGATTGAAGGTGATTCTCACAGTAGCATCCTTAACCTGAGATATGGTACATACAACCATGAAAATCATCTTAAACCTTAAGGTAGGAAGCAAAGTGAAGCCCTCTGAGGAATAAATTTGGCTTGCCCTTCCATTCTAAGACTGGCTCACCCAGGAAACTAGATTACCGTACGGGTTCTACAAGTCACCCTAGGCATAACATGCATACCTTCAATCCATACAAAAGATAACATTGAAATCGATCATGTCTAACTCTACCCGAATTGGTGGTGACTTTACGAAGAAGCGTGATAGGGCAATTTCTATACTGTCGAACTATAATTGAGTCACCGACTGGAGTAGCGACTGAAGAGGATATGATATTAACCTAAGGGACTAACTTTGAAACTAATAGCAGGATAAGGAGTCCGCAGATAAAGTATCCCCTAGATCTAACAATTCATACATCAAGATGAAATACTCATAACATACCAATGACCACATTTGGAGAGATCTTCTCGACGAGATAGGAGTACATAAAATCGATTATGATGATGATCACCACCCACTAGTGGATGCACCTCTTTTGGCTGACATATAGGTGTTCTGAAGCTGGTGGCTAGATCATGGCCTCTACTACGACCCTTTTTGGCTAAAGGGCAGTGTCTGATCATGTGTCTAGGCTTCCTGTACCCAAAACATGCCTAGACATCTCAGCACTATCGGATTGTGTCTCCTACCACACTTGCCACAAAGCTGGAATGTTAGGCTCTGACATGCTCCCATGACTTTGAGAGCCTGATATCCTTCAATCTGATCATGCCTAGATTTAGATGGCACACTAGTTGATGATAGTTGGGGCTGATGGTGTTCTCTAGTGGGACTGTTGACGATGTCCACCACTAGACCTCTTTGGAGAACCTAAAACTTCTACATCTTGGCCCTCTTGGCCTCTCTTTCCTTTTCCCTTCATCTAATCTGCCTTTATCTGTTTGGGCATATAACCAATGAGAGAAATCTAAATCACTGTTCAGCATTGCGGTCCTACACTCCTTGACCAGAGAATCTAACACTTCATACACGTCTGTTCATACGAACTCTCGTCCCCTTGGCCATCTCGGTGCATACTTGGAAAGTTAGTGAATGCCAAGGCGTACTCTTGGACAGTCATATGGTTTTGCCTCCAGGTTGATGAACTCCGCCGCCTTTGCCTCCCTCAACTCCCTAGGGAAGAATTTGTCCAAGAAGTCCATCATAAACTCATCCCAACTCCACGGGAATTGTGCTATTCTACTATCCTTCCACTAATGAGTACCAAATATGAGCAACCCCCTTCATCCAGTAGGAATTAACTCTGCTCCTCTTCTCCCATAATATAGGTGATCCTATCTCTTAAAAGAAACTCATACGGGTCCTCATCCACTTTGACCCAAGGAACTCGAGTGATTCATCACGAGAAATGTCGAACTCGGCGCCCATTTGCGCTACCGTATGAACATGGGCCACCACCTACTAGTTGACCTGAGCATTCAAACGTATGTTCCAATATCTTAAAAGCCACTCTAAACTCGGCATGAGAGACCTACTCGAGAGCAAGGACTTACAGCTGAAAGTCTTCATGAGAACTGCTTGGTGCCCATCTCCATTGCCATCTTCATGGCCATTTCCATTTTGTTCCTTCTACCATTTACTTGGAGTAGAGGCATGATTCTGCAAACGTGTATAGCACAAGTTAGAAGGATAGAGAGATACTTTATCGCACGACATAGCTCATGAAAGAAGGGAAATTTCATAAAACATCTTGTAGCCTCTCCCTATAAGTGTAATGGCGCTTCACACTCATGGAAAGACTCTACTCTATGCAGCTTTTAGACACCTTAGGCTACTCTAAACTTTTGCTCTGATACCAAGTTTGTACGGCAGACATAGGCCCAGACTGAGACCTGAAACCTAGATCCACGAATGGCTCCAAATCGACCATGGCATGAACGTGATAACTAAAGCACAAAAATCAAGTGAAAGATGATAAGCGAAACATGAATAAGTGGAATTCTAAATACATACCAACCATATAGAGTCAACACTCACAAAGTTGAAATTCTACATATCATCTGATAAGCCTCTAATACGAAGCACTGATGGGGAAAGCATCCTCAACTAGCTCACTAAAATTTGAATGAAAGTAACATAACTCAACCAGCGAAGGTCCTCGAAAGATGAGGACTCACCAACAAGAGGGTGAACTAAAATGCAAGGACTGACTAATGGCGGAACTGAGTCTGATTGTCTGCACTTGTATCATGAAACAATACAGCATAGAGTATGCGGTTAGTACTTGGAATATGCGAGTATGCAAATCATTATGAGTAAGTATAAACTTAAATCATGCATATAGACATAAATCATAAGATCATAAGAGTAAGGACTGTATGCGATATCTGAGAAACATGTAAAGTCATAAACTGAATTTCATATCTAAATAGAGATGACCTAAAGCAAAAAAATAGAATCATATGGCTTGCCATATTTGAAATCATAAGTAAAAGCATAAACCCGATCATTGGGTCAAAGGCTGCTAAAACATAATATCACAAGTCATAAACATGCATAGCTGAAATCATGAGGAACAATGGGGGACTCGTCACTAAACCGACACCATCGCCCAGTAGAGCTTATGTGGTGCTAACTATCACACTCAAGTGGGCAGAGTTGTCAAAGCCTTGTCGGGGCTAAGGATGCTACCATGATATCGATATCAAGTGAAGGCCCCATTGAAGGTAGGGGGAAGCTCACAGGGAGGTCCCAATGTAAATTTGTAAACCTATGTTGACGCGTAGTTCTAAGACCCAGGGTTTACATGAACCCCTAGCCTACTTGGTGCTAGAAACTACTCCCTAAAACATGCCCAGTGCTCATCATTTCTCAATGAAACTAAAACCTGTCATTTTTCAATGAAAGCATAATGTAATTACATGCATAGTCTAAATCTGAATATAGGGGTCGACTCCAAACATACCATAAGATAAAAATAGGGAGTATCATTGTAGACCATATGGTAAAGCTTATATTATAAAACTGAATCGAATCATGAAAACGCCTTAACAAGTATGAGCTTGCCAAATCTTGAAATAATACATAATTGAAATGAACCATTAATCAAATCATGGATTCATACATGGGTAATTCATAACTTTCAATCATGTTAAATATCTCCTCATACTTAAAATCATGAGGCATAAACTTAATTTTTCATGAAACTTGCATATTAGGCATAATTTTTCTAAAAACTTGAAGTCATGATTTATGATCAAATAGATATAAAATCTACCCATAAATCTTGAAACATACTTTAAAACATGAAGGAAATTGACCCACAAATAATTCATAGAGAATTTCACTTAAAATTGGTTAAAACCCCATAAGATCATGAACTTAATTTAGAACTTGAATTCATGAAATTCGGGGAGAATTTTTTGAGCATGCGAGTGAAAGGAACTCTCATTCATAGTCCTACGTACATGGGTAAGCTGAATCTAAACTTGAACTTGAAAGCTAAGAGATTTGGAGAAGAAATTGAAGGATTTAAGCTTCATCTTCAATAAAAAACCTCTAAACTTGCAAGCATGGGAGTTGGTATTTGAATTTAGAATAGGTTAAACTCCTTGATACACTTCTTCGAGGACTTAAAATGTGTTTAGTTTAGGACTTAGGAACTTAGAATTTACGAAAACACCCTTACTAATTTGCAAGAAAAATGATATTGTTAGTCACCACGAGGTTAACGAGTCATTAGGTCCTCTAACGACTCGTTGTATCCCCTCGTCACCACCACTAGAAATTTCCAATCTCACAACCTTCTCATCCCATGACCAACTTAACGAAGTTGTTAGGGACGCGATGACGTTCCCTCAGCCCCGTTACCAACACTGAAATCTCACCCTTTACCCTTGACGGGTCATGCCACAATTTGTTGGGAGTCATGACGGCTCGTTGTCTCATCCATTGCCACTACCTAAGAAATGGAAGACCTCTTCAAACTAGGCACCACTTAATGTGTCACATAACAACCCATTAGGTCACACCCTGATCCTTTGGATAACTCATTCTGTGATCTTGTGCAGATTTCTTCCTCGTTTCAACCCTCGAATCGACTTGAAATTTTCATTGGTATTACAATAAAGCCTCAGTACTTGTTCTAGTGGAAGATTTGTATTTAAGGCAAAGATGATGGCTAGAGTTACTAAAATATTATGATGTGAATATTTTATATCTTCCAAATAAGGCAAACATTGTAGATGACGCGATCCTGAGTATGTGGATAGTTTGAGTCATATCCAGGCTAATCAGATTGATATGGCAAAATCCCTATAGCAATTGGTTGATTTATAGATTCAATTGCTAGATACGGGAGATAGGGGTGTTGTGTTCTAGAATACGGCATTTTGGCTCTTGAAGTTAAGAAGCATCGGTATGACGACACATAATTAGTCTCATTGAGGAACAGTATACCACAAAAGAAGCATAACCTATTTGATTGCAGATCAGATGGAGTCCTTAGATACCAAGGTCATTTATGTGTGCCTAGTGTGGTGAGCTACAGGAATAGATTATGAATAAGGCTCATTATTATGATATTTAATACACGCTAGTGCATAAAGATGCATCGTGACTTGGAAGCGGTCTATCGGTGGAATGGTATGAAAAAGAACATCACAGGTTTTTGTTGGTTAGTGTCCTAATTGTCTGCGGGTGACAGTTGAGCACCAGAGACCTAGAGGTCTGATGCTTAGGATATAGAGATTACGGGTTGGAAATGGAAGGTGATTAATATAGATTTTATTATAGGGTCCTCGGATGAATAGGAAGCATGACTATATGCAGGTGATAGTTGACAGATTGACTAAATCAGCTCGCTTCTTGCCATAAGGACTACATATGCTGCAAATGATTATTTTTAGGCTATGTATTTCTGGGAGATAGTTCACCTACATGAGTTCTTTATTTATTATTTCTAGGGGGTCCTCGGTTCTGGCAAACTTAAAATCTTTTGAAGAGGTCTCAGCACTCGAGTAAGTATCAGTGCAATATTTCATCCTCAAACAGATGGACAGCCCCCTGAACACTATTCAGATGCTCGAAGATATGTTGCGTGCCTGTGTTGGATTTTAAGAAGTTGCAATGATCATGTATTCTTGATAGAGTTTTCCTATAATAACATATTTTAGATAATTATTTAGATGACTCCGTGAAGCTTGCTCTGGGCGAAAGTACAAATCACTGGTGGATTAGTTCAAACTCAATGAGGAGAATAACTTTAGGGCCAGACTTGGTGTAGAAGGTGTGGATAGGTAAAACTTATCAAAGATCGACTTCAAAAGCCAAAGTAGGTAGAAGTCCTATGTAGATGTATACATTTATCCAGTGTTAGAATTTGTCGTCAGTGATTGGGTATTTCTAAAGGTGTTGCCTATGAAGGGCGTTATGCATTTTGGCAGGAAGGGCAAATTTAAGCCTTAGGTATGTTGGACCTTACAGGATTATCCATAGGGGAGTAGGCAAAATGGCCTATGAGTTAGAGTTACCCTTAGAGCTAGTAGCAGTCCATCCCATATTTCATGTATTGATGTTACGAAAATGTATGGATCAGCCCATATTGTTCTTGTTGAGGATGTTCAAATTTCTGAGGGTGCAGATATCTCAGTTACCATTCTTAATTGCTCGGGTTAGGAAGCTTTGAACTAGAAATCCATGAACCCAAGTGTTGGTGGAATAACAATATTGAAGAAGTAACTTTGGAAGAGGAAGGAGATGAGGAGGAAGTATCATCACTTATTTATGATGTCGACATCATAGTGAGTGTATATTTTCTATTTTTCTATCTTATGTTTTTGGTTTTATTTTTCCAGAACATCTTACGATCTCATTGAGGATGAATGTTTCTAGAGGGGAGGATGTTACACCCAAAAAAAGTTTTTCGATGATTATTTGATGTTTTTATACTATGGTAAGGGAAATATAGGTTGTATATTGAGTAAGTAGATGAGAAGGAAAAACATGTAAAAACTGGGAAAAAGCAAAGTGTATATAATTTATAAGTAAGAATCAATTTCAAATAATTATGTCTTAATTTATAATGAGTTAGAAGTCCTAGAACTTATCAAATTAAAGTTATTTTGAGTCTAGTTTTCAGAACATTAAACTAGCTCATTAATCGAAGTTCGAATTAAAAAGTTAAAGGTATTTTACTAGAATACTGTCAAGCAGTGATGTGGCCACCACTTGTAAAAATGCTTGCCCCATCTCTTTATATTTTTAAGTATGTTATGAGGAAATCATGATTTCAACTTTTCTCAAAAGTAGTACATAGCTTAAGGACTTCATATTCTCTCTGATTTTCAGAAAATTTGATGGAGAAGACACCAAGTAAAATTCAACCATATTACAAGACAATTGAAGAAGTCATTTTACCGTTATTGCAAGGTGTGAGGAGGCTAATTTGGAGCTTGTTTTGGCAGCGTCTTGGAGGCATTTTTGCTGCATTTTCGAGCTTCTTAAACTGCCTATATATATCCCTTTTTGAGTATGGATTGATGTCGAGAAGAAAGGTAAGGATTTTACCCCTTCAAATTCATCAACTTGGAAGCAAAAAAGCTGAAAATTTGCAGCTAGAGAGGCTACCATTTGGACTGCTTTTGGCACAAGTTCTTGTCCGTTTTTCTTAGTATTTTGGACAGTGTTTTTGACTAAAATATACTTAATATTGTTGTGATTATTTTCAGGAGAATTTAGGTAATTTTTTCCTTCTTTTTCCCCCTCAAAAGTTGGTAGAATTAAGTGTAGAAAAAGATGACTAATGTTGTTGTTTGTCATTGGTTGTTGTTGTTGTAGTGGCTGCGGATGATTTGTTTGGAAGAATATTTAAAACTAATTAGGCTTGTTACTTGTCTATAATAATAAAAGATATTAAATAGAATAAAGGCTGATTATTGAATAAGAAGCTTGGATAAAGAAACACATCGGAATAAGGTATGTTAATGCGCCATTATCCGTATTTTTCAAGCACGATTTTGTACTATCAAAGGGATCAGTATCTATACATTTTTGAACTCATATTTAAGCATGTAATATTCTGTCCAAAGAGTTAGAAACATGACCTCAATCTTGAATAGAAAAAAGTAATGAGCGATCAAATGTGATGAAAACATTGTTTCACGATTATTGTCGCCGTTATAAATTGAGTCTGAAACCCTAATCACAGGAACCATTGTCTAGTCCTTTATAGTATATTTGATGTATATGTTGTTTTGTGTATTTTGGAACATGATTCTGTACATAAGGAAAAGATCTAACCAATAAATTATGAATGAACTCAAGACTAAGGAAGCGTTATTAAGCTCAATAAGGGAAAATGAAGTCACCAAGATGAAATGCCTTACCATGGTAACTTACCCTTTCATGTTTACGAAGTGTGTAAGACCGAAAAGAGACTCGCATTCCTCTCCCTTAAGTGAATGTCAAATTAGCGAGCTTTCGATTTCTAAGGTCCCTTCAAACCTTATTCATTCGTCTTGTTGAAACTCTTGGGTCGTTTGAATCTTATTGTGATCCTTATGATTCTAGAATACATGTGTTTACATGCTAAGTGTTAGCTTAACATGTTATATGTACTCACTCACAGTTGTAAGTTACAAAGGAGGCCTATTTAGGACAGGGTTCTATGATTTCTCATTTGTTATGCTATGTATGTTAAATTAGCTCGATGTAAGCTCTATCAGTTTTATTATGATGATGATATGAGACTTATGACCTCACCACGACCTGGTACGTCCGGTAGGCAATTGTCCTTTGGTATATTTGATGATATGAGACTTATGACCTCACGTGGGGAAGTTGTCCTTTGATATATGAGACTTTGGCCTCATCACCAGAGCCTAGCACATGCGAGTGGCGGTTGTCCCTTTGGTTGCCAGAGACCTGTGGACGGGCCTCTGCTGAGACAATATTTTGTTGATTTATTGGATCGTATTTGATTACAGGCTATTTAGCTTATTTTATGATGTTGTGGTGCAGATATGCCTACTTAGTTATCTGTTCATGTAATGTGTTACATTCAGCCGATATTAGTTTTGCAGGTCTTAGATGACTCCTATCTTTTTTTCTAACCATTAGTATCTTGGATATATTTGTATTTTTGGTTGTAGCCTTACATACCGAGTATATTCCATTTGTACTAACATCCCTTCGCCTGGAGACTCCTTTTTCCTATAACTATGTTGTAGAGTGCAAACAGAGAGCTCAGACTGTTCAGAAGTAGTAGGATCGAGTTCGCGGTATAATGATATGCTCACCTCTTTTCAGTGCATGTCCCGAGTTATTTTATTTTTGAGTTTTACGTATAGTTTGGGTAGAGAGTGGGGCCCTATCCCAGCGCATTCAGTTTATTACACTCTCACAGACTTTAGTTACATATAATTCTTCCTGGGCATGTATATATTAGGCCTTCGTTATTATAGTTATCTAATATCATCTTATTCAACCTTCCAGTTACTTTTGTTATCGTCAAGACCATGGCGAGGTGCTCTAGTCGGCCTTTATGCTATAGCATTTATAGATGTTATATAATACGTTTATCGATCACCTCTAAGTCGAGTGTCAGTTACGCCCTTCTTCGATTTTAGGGCATGACAAAAATAATGTAAAAATAAAGAAATTTAAGAAAAAAATTAAAATAAAATAAAAATATTAAAAAAATCAAAAAAATTATTAAAATAAGGGAAGGATACTTTATTGTAGTCCCTTTGTTTGAAAACAAAAAGAAGAAACTAGAAACAGAAGCACACGGTAAAATTGGCACCGAAATGACCAGGCACGGCTCATTGATGAAGGGCGTATTTATGCACTTCTTAGCCATATTTTCCCCTTACTTTACTATGTTCGAGAATTAAATTATGTGTTTATGCATGTGTTTATGTTATATATTTGAAAAGAATATACACATGATTAGATGCTTTCAGGGTCAAAATGATAGATTTGGGTGTATTTAAGGCTTTGGAACAAAGGTGAAAGTTAGGTTGCACAAAATGAATGGAAACTTTTAGTACCATGGCCACACACCAGCAGTGCACTTCCATGTCGGTGCGACCAAAGGCGTGAGCTCTAGTCCCTTCTGATGCAATGACATACACCCGAAGCGGCACTACATTGGCGCGATCCCATGCATTAATTATAATACACTCGAAGTTCTAAGACTAGACTCAGAATTTGAAATGAAAAGTAGCAGAAAATGAGATTTGTACTTATAACGACTCGTGGTACGAGTCGTTAAAAAATCAACGATTCGTGGAAGTCAATCATTAAATAGGTTCTCTGACAAAGGGTCCTAAGGGCGACCCATTGGTTGACATAATGGGTCGTGGTAAGGAAAGGAGTCGTTGTGAGGATGGTTCTTGTCAGGTAGCCAGCACTGCCGTTGTTTGAGACCACGAGTCGTGGTATGGTTCCGTTAAGGGAGGATTTCACAAGGGAAGTGCGGTGGTAGTTAGACGAACAGCGAGTCGTTAGGGCTAGTAACTACTCATCCTGTCGGTCATGGTAGCAGGCCTGAATTGAGAAATAGAATTGAAAGGACGAGAATAGTAATGAGTGTTGGAGCTCAAGGGCGACCTTATTGGTCGTTGCTCCAGACGTGTAAATTCTGTGTATCTAGTAAGGGTAAATTCGTAACTTCTAAGCCCCTAAGACCTAAAGTACATCATTCTAAGCTCGAGTAAAGTGTGTTTTAAGAGGGTTTAGTTCATTCCTAAGCCAATGCCTCTCCATGCATGCAAGCTAATAGTTCCTAAGGGTGATCAAGCTTAGATTCATCAAGCTCTTTCCCAAATTCCATTAGGCATTCAAGAGGGTTATGTAATCAGAATTTTTCAGGTATTATAGGGTTATGAATAGGTGTATCCATCCTCACATGCCCAAATCCCTCTTCCCCCAACTTCATGTGATTTCTAAGTTGATGAATCTATGGGGTTTTAATCCAACTTGTGAATTCTCTAAGTATCTATCATGGGTATTCTCTATGCATGTTTCTAATATTCAGATTATAATTTATGGGCATGTTTATAATATTTTCAATTAGAATTTTTGATTTTAAAGTTTACAAATAAAATGCCCATCTATGGAAGTTCATTAAAAGTTGAGATTATGATCTATGCTTCTAGTTACATAGATTTCATGATGAAAGTATGATTTCGAGTTACCCATGTCTATGTTCATGTTTTAAGTAATCAAAGTTTATTTCAAGCATGTTCAAGTATTGGGCAAGCCCATATGATCAAGGGTTGGCTTTGAAGTTTAGTGAAGCTCAAAGCAAGATTTAGTAAACTGCTCATCTAGATAGATTCTATGGATGTTGATATGTATCTTTATTGGACCAAGAGTGGCTCCCCGCGGAGTTCGTGAGTATGTTCATGATTTATCTCGATTTTATATTATTAGCTTACCACGGATTTTGGAGTATAGACTCCCCTCCTTTCAACTGGTATGGTTTTGAAACCAAGGCTCCTCATGTTATGATTTCAGACTATGCATGTATGTTATGATTCAGCTTCATTGAAAAACGATGGAGAGCGTATGCATGTTTTGGGAGTAGTGTCGCTTACTGAGTAGGAAAGGATCAGAGCCAACCCTATGCCTCAAAGCTACGTGCCAACATAGGTGTGTTAAGATTGTCACAGGACCTCCCTTGTGAGCTTCCCTTACCCCCAAGAGGCCTTCAGCTTGATATAAATATCATGGTAGCGTCTACAGCCCTAGTAAGGCTTTGGACGGCTCTGCTCACTTAGGTGTAATAGTCAGACATAGCTCTACGTGGTAATGTCGGTTATATGGCGAGTCTCCTATTGTTCCTCATGATTTCGGTTATGCATGTTCATCATTCATGTTATTATATTTTCAACAGGGTTTGACCCAATATTCAGTTTTACTTATGATTAACAATTTTCAGCTTGGGTCATTCGATTTGGTTATGATATTCAGTTATGTTTAGTAATGGTTTGAGATAATAGCATGCAAGCTACTCTCGAGACTCTTACGATGAAATGTTTATGATAAGCATAATCTCTTATTTTACTTACTTAGTGGTTTTACTTACCTTGCATACTCGGTACATTTAAGGTACTGACTGCATATTCTATACTGTATTATTTCTGATACAGGCTCAGTCTCGCTACTAGCCGAGATCTTCGTGTTAGCATCTCCCGATCATAGTTAGCGGCTCTCTATCTTTTCTGGAAGCATGACTGACAACTAACTGACTTGGCTAGGCTTATCCACATCTGGTGCCTGCCTGTGACCCACTTCAAGAAAACAACGAGCTATATCTCGGCTGTAAATACAGCCTCCGGCGACAGGTCGTATAGCCACTGTAAATGAAAGCAGTAACCAACAACGGGCGAGAGGATCCTATGCGGGCGGAAAGGCGTGTATCTAGTTATAACAGAGATGGAGACAAACTACTATCTAGGCCCCACACAGCCAACATACAACTAACTAACTGACTGTAGTCACAAAGCCTCTAAGAGTACAAATAGTGGTGGGGACAGGGGCGGCCTACCCAAAATACTATATATAATTTGGAATACCGAAATCTCTACAACCTGGAAACTCTGGATGAAAGGAGTTGTCTAACTTCGGATTCTGGGTGATTGTTACTGGTGATCTGAACCCTGTCTGCCTAAACCTGTAGGCAAGTAATCTGAGTGCCCGGCGGAGGGCGTCGATGCAAATATGTCTTAGAATAAGTAAGGCAATTAGATAGCGATAGGATTGGGAAGCGAATATAAAGAAGGGAAGAAAGATTAACTGTCTTTGCTTGTTGGTTCGCAATTTGCATCTAATAAATACTACATGTATGTAAGCTAAGACTGTATAAGTACACATTTTATAAAGCTATAACTAGCAGACAAGTATACAAACAAGAACCTCACCTGGCCCCCATAAGCGGAAAGGTACAATCAACAACGAATAACTTATTCCAGGCCCCCATAAGCCCTAGCAATCACATCTCAATCTATATACCCCTAACCAGGTTTCTATGACTCTATTGGTACTATAGCCAACCTACCGGTCCCCTGGGTATACAACTAAGCCCACTCGGCCCTGGACGCAACTATGTGATGCAGCCGGACTCGATATCACCCGGGCACCAAGCTCAATGGAGGTTGTGTAGGCCAACCGGCACATATGAGGACCTATGACTACATCTTTGTCCCTCGCAGACGGCATACCACTCCGTAGAGCGACGTCACATCTCGCCGGAAGGTGTCGAAATAGCTAGTAAACTGGGGTGGTCATGGATGGATCCTAAGTGAGGGCAGCCCCAAGCAAGGTGTTGTACTAACATCTAAATCTAACCACTCAAAGGCTAACTGGCCTTCTGGGCTTCTTTCCACCGCTGCTCGCCCGCTAGGATAGTCGGTAAAGCTGCTGCTGGCGGGCACGCCATGCACGTATGCGATCGGAGGATCACGATGGTAGTCATGATCTCAATAGTGCAGAAAAAATGAGGCAAGATGCAGGTGGTCACAACATAACTCTGAGTGTCCTGCCGGACAACTCCTAACTCATAAACAACTACAGGGTCGCGAATGACTAACTACTTAGCTCCTCTTCTTAGGATAACTGTGGGCAGATCTGGCCCAAACATGCTGGCGATCGACCGTAGATTCCCCATAGGAAGTTTCTTGACATCCCTTATCCACATTAAGGCGTGCTATACAAACATGACTCTACTAGTGCCTTAGAACTTATCTTGGTCGAGTCGTATCTTATATTACTTTTCAGGGAATTCTTAACCTTATAGGAAAGTTTATATGAAACGTCACTCCACGACAATACATCACTAAATCCCTTATAAGAACTGGTGGGCGTAATGACCTAATTCTTCGATAAGGTCCCCGTCTTAGAGGTACCCACGGGTCTGGCCAGCCTGGACGACTGGGATGGCTTCCTGGGCGACCTGTATAATAACTGTTAAGTCAACTTGGCTTGACAGCCTACGTAATAGGCGATAGAATGGCGAGGTTGCCACTCGGTGACCTAGACAACCCCTAGTGTTGCGATTCTAAATTATAACTATTCTATCTATATTTTTGGCCCTGAGGGCGTGCGGGTACGTCATGGGCTCCCGTGCGTCTTTTATTGGAAACCCAGGTGCAGAAACTATTAGTTGTATCGCCCAGTCGCACCTATACAATTTAAGTCACTATCCAATAACTATTCATGAGCTTCTAAGATCTGGACTTGGAAATTGAACATACAATTCTACTAATACAACGAAGCCGGAGAATAGAAGAAGCTTCTATGACGCTTCCAGCATATGCTCGAACCTAACATAATTTCCTTCTTGACGAGAGAAACTGCGGTATAATCTATGTCACACGGCTCTCTAGAAACCAACAGAACCTATATAATTGTAATCTACTAATAGAAGCCGAATCATAAATTAATCGATCTCTATATAATAACCATGACTAATTATAAAATGTCTAATCACAATCCAATGGTAGTAGCTATCTACGGTATATGAAATCGTCATTTCTATTCTAGAACATAAGTCATAACACTGTACGACGAAGTATACTTGTCGAGGTTAAGCCTTACATATCTCAAATGTTGTTTCCCGAATAGCACTTGAGTTCCAACTTGGATTCGACAGCTCTTTCCTGTTGTAACTGTTTATCTTGGAAGAGAAAGAGACAAATTTTAATACCAAATTTGGCCTGAAATGATAACTTTATATATATATATATATATTAATTATATTTCAACTTAATGGAACAGGATCAAAAACTCGTAATTTCTCAAAAAAAGTCGAAGGGAGAAATGCTTACTTCAGAATCTTTTTGATCGTATAGAAATTAATTTGGAGCAATTCCAATAACTTTACTCGGCGGGGCTACGATTTGCTGGGCGAATTTCATGAAAATAATTTCGTAGTAATGATCCCTGCAGCCTTAGGCTTTCAATACCGAAGGTTAATTTGAATTTGGGCGGCGTTTAGAGTGGCGTAAGCGAGAGGATAATCACACGAAATTTGCGTAGCTTTGCCTTACAGTCGCGGAGTGCATTTAATTTGAAGTAAACAATGAAAAAAACATTGAACTTATACATAACTGGGGCGGTGGACCACGGGGTCCATGGCACGGACCCTGTCACGCCAATTGGAAGAAAGCCGTGCCACATGTAGCCCAATGCGCCGGGGAGGTTACGTGCCACGTTGCCCCTTTGGGCGAGTGGTCCGACCTTCTCCGCGCGGTCCCGACTGCGTAATTCGACCTTCTCCGGGCCCTTTCTCATATGTATTGTATTCTAAAACTCTTAACCAACATACGAGTAGGTTGTCTGTTGAACTTGCAGGGATATAACATCCTCCCCCTTAGGAACATTAGGTCCTCGAATGTCACTTTGTCACGGGAGTCTAACCCTTTTAACTACAATTACGGAAAAATTTTGGTAGAGTCTCCTAATAATATGGACTATCGAAAATCTGAAGCCACAAATTTCCAACACAGGTACTTCACATAATACTTTAGCAACTACTTCACAACAAGGTTGGAGTCAAGCGAGCAATATAGCGAGAAATCATGAAACAACAAGCTGGATCAATAACTTACAGCAATTGTAATGCGGACTAATCCACGAACAAATGAGGTATTTGGGTTTCATATGGTCGGTCATTTCTTCTCTATTCTTGTTCTTCCATAGTACTTTTAACTGAGGCTACATCTTTAAGTTCCCAATCCTAGAATTTTCTAATCTATTGGCACCGGAACCTCTTTATAGGTTATGTTACACCCCGTAGAAATTCTCGACACGTAGATGGCCTACTTTCATGTTGGTTAAGAGTTTTGAATACCATACATGCTAGGAAAGGACCCCGAGGAAGAGGCGGATAAGAGATTCGTCGAACCATCGCGGAAGGAGCAGGGCCAGAGCCCCTCCGCGTTAAACAACGTGCCACGGAGGGGGAGGGCCTCACGTTGGCTCCGTGTCACAGAGGCCATCCTAGGCCCATTATATAAGCCTCAACTTCGGTTTTAATGTTTAATTTCGTATAATTTTCCAGAGAAGTCGAGAAACAGAGGGGGACGAAGGTTATTTGATAATTTCCATCAGATTACGCCGTCAAACACGGTCCAGCTCGAATTAATCCCAGATACCGAGGTATTAGCGGCAAGGAGCATTCCTACGGTTGGTTACCGTGAAATTCGGTTGGCGAATCGTCGTGCTAGAGCTAAGGTAAGTGGAATTACTCCAAGTGAGTGTCAATATACTCCTAGCCCTAAGTGAGTATTTCTCCCTTGGACTTTCCCTAGAAATAGTGAGTTTTCGACCGTTTTTCGATAAGCCAAAGTTTGGACTATATATATATATTGAAAACAATATTTTCTTCCAGAATATTAGCGTATTTAGTTCTAATTGACCTATATATGAATGCGGTTGGAAGAAATCCTTGAAGTACTTACCGAGCTTCGCCCGTTAAGTTAGAAAATCCCGAAGCGAAGGTATGTAAAGCTAATTAATTCGGCAAGTTAGTAATCCAGCATAGTAAACAAGCGTGAACTATAGAAGAAAGAGATCGAAGTTGAGAATTGAGTCCGGTATGAATTTAGCAAGCATGTTTTATAATGTTATGATATATATTCAGAATAAAAAAGTTAGAAAAACAATATCAGATAGTCAGATAATATTTCAGTTACAGTATAGCCAGACAGTCGAATGACATCGAATCTGACATAGTTCGGTATGAGAAAAGCGAGAAAAGAGTTCGAGTAAATCGAACATAGATAGTATTTTTTTCGGATCAAACATGCTTGCTATACGTGATTATTGCTTGTTGAGACTTGTTTGTGCTATGAGGGCACCCTTTGAGCGTCCTCGCCGCCCCTGGGTTAATAGGCGCCAATGAAGCTCGCCCGCCGGAGGTAGTATACGTCACTCCAAGGAGTGGCATATGCGTCAAGTAGTAGGGCGAAGATGGGATGGAGCACTACCCATGTCGAGTAGTTAGTATAGCGGAATAGCTTACCTGTTGTGCGCTTGCGCCCAGGGGTAGATTACAGATACAGATACAATTACGGTTTACAGTTACAGTACAGGAGTCCTCCGGACTCGAGACACGATTAGTCGGCCATAGCCCTTTGGACCCAAGGGCGGTAGAGGTGCTCGTAGTTAGTAGACGAGTGGAGTGATTTATTTTTGGATGGTTTTTGACCGAGTAGGTATATAGATTATTTGTTGGTTGGCACCTTCCGGCTTATGGGAAATTTGGTATTGATCCTTGTTTGTTATATATATGCATATACATGATATTTATTAGTTGATAGACGAATCGCCACGTCGCGGTATGATCTGCCTCTCTGATGCCCGGATAAGCTTGTTTGGGATTCCATCGGTCCAGACGGTTTCAGATACTTCCTACGGTTCGGGATTTCTAGTTATGTTGTATGTTCAGTTTGCTTTACTACTCGGTACGTGTGCGCGCCCGTTTAGGACATTGCATTACTGTTGAGGTACTCATAGGCAGAGGAACCGATCCCTCGTGATTCGGCCGGCTCATAGAGTCATCGGCTCACATCATCGGAGCTAGACAGCTAGAGTCTATTTCCTTTCTTTTGTTGTACGATGCGGGTAGGCCGGGCCCCTATCCCGACCATTTGTCTAGTATTCATAGAGGCTTACCGATTGTGTATATATCTCCTGTAGTTAGTTGTGCGTCGTGTGAGGCCATGCGTATGTTTATTTGTTTAGTATTGTTGTTTGTGTTGGCCATGTGGGGCCGTATCCGATTAGTAGTGGTGACCTTGCCGGTCACGTAAATGTTCACTATTTGTTATATTGAGTTAGGGATAACTAGACAACATGGTGGCCTTGTCATACATAGGTTTCCCTATGAGTTTGATTACGGTTGTTGATATTTATAGTACGGTGGCTATAGGCCCAGTCGGCTAATTTGTATTTACAGCCGTTATATAGCCACGTTAGTTCCGTGAATCTGAGTTAGAGCCAGCCAGGCACCAGATGTGCTTAGGCTCAGTAGTCTTGGATTCCCGAGTCCCTAACAGGCACCGGAGTGCCCGATCCCCTCATATCCCCAAGGCGGAGCGTGACAAACTTGATATCGGAAGCGGTCGTGTCCCGAGAGTGCAAGTCGTGCTAAGTAGAGTCTTGTCTATGGATGTGCTGTGCACCACATACTATAGGTAGGAGGCTGCAAGGCATAATAGGATGGTTACTCTTTCTTCATATTCGGTCGTGCCATAGAACAATAGAGTATAAGGAGTCGAGTTCTTAAAACTTATCATATTCTTTAATACATAGATAAAAAAAAAAAGAATGGACTAGCGACACCCTGCCACAGGTAGGAGTTGGAATACCGCAGCCGGGGAGAAGGCACCAGCGAGGATGCCGGCTTCATTCGAGAATCCAGCCCAATCTGTGGGCGATATAGAGGCATCATCACGGCCTTCTCGGCGGTCCCCATCTCATCGGGAGCCATTCGGAACGACACCGCCTCCGTGGCTCACAGCTGCCACCACCGCCGACCGGGAATTTCGCAATGTAGTTGTTATGTTGGCGCAAATGATGGCCACTCAGCACTTGATCAGTTCCACTGTAACTACAAAGCCATCGAGTGAATCAGCGGTTCGAGTCGAGAATTTTTGGCATTGGGTCCCCACAGTTCACGGGGGTCGAGATCGGGTAGAGGCCCCGGATTTCCTAGATCAGATGCAGAGAATATTCCGAGTCATGCATGTAACACCTACAGAATCAGTTGAGATGGCGGTATTCCGGTTGCGGGAACATATTTGTGTTGTAGTGCAGTACAGGAAGGTCTCGAGGAGAGATGTGCCCCTCAGGCACAGTCCGGCTTCTCGGGAGGCCTTTCTGGACTGTTATTTTCCACGGGAGATCCGGCAGGCCCGGATGGATCAGTTCTTGCACTTGGGCGAGGCGAGGCGTACGAGGCTATGCCTTACGGTTTGACTCCTTAGCCAGCTATGCTCCGGCTTTTGTGGACACTATGCCATCCGAGTCAACGGTTTATTATGGGTACGAACCCAGGCCATTGAGGCATGCATGACAGCTACATTACAGGAAGATATGGACATTGCCTGGGTGCAGGCCTTTGCCCAGGCTTTGTGAGGGCCTTGGGCAAGCGACAACAAGGCGTTAGACAGACAAATCAGGAGCACGCCACGGGGGATAGATCAAATGAGATACGGAGAGGGAGGTTCGGGGAGAGGACCCAGGCCCCGGTTGTCAGACAGGACCCCTAGACCCCCACCTCCACCACAACAGTAGAGGGGGTAGGATTTATTCGTCAAGGGCAGTCAGAGTCTGGTGGCAGTTCTCGAACGGTGGATTTACCTCGGCGAGGAGAGGGTAGAGCGAGCGGATACACACCCCCACCTTGTGCAGCCAACCTCATATCGGAGCTTGTAGATATGGCTCCTCGGGATGTTATATATGCGGGCAGGAGGGGCACCGAATGAGAGATTGTCCGGCCAGGGGTCAAGGTAGCCGAGATAGCCGGGGCCCGAGGATCCACGGGGCTGAGCTCCAGCCGAGGCTGGCCGGGCGTAAGGCCCTCGGGTTCGACAGAGGCCGAGGTAGATCGGGAGCCTCTAGCTCAGGTACGGGCTCAAGCCATTGCACTATGCATTACCAGGAAGACAGGACTCAGAGGCGTCTCAGATGTGGTAACAGGTACGATGACTATTTGCTCATGCCACCTTATGTGCGCGATTGATCGAGGGTCCACTTTATCCTATATTTACCCCCGACTGTGGCTCGAAAGTTGATGTGTGCACAGGGTATTTACAGCAGCCCTTTTCAGTATCTACACCTATCGGTGACTCCATTATAGCTAGCAGAATTTATGCGAGGGTGTACGATGGGGTTGCTTGATCGTCGGACTAAGTAGATGCGGGCGAACTAGAATGATTGATTTCGATGCCATTATGGGTACGGATTGGTTAGTGTCGTGCTATGCCAACGTAGAATGTTAAGTTCAAGATGGTCCAATTCCACTCCCGGGGGAGGCGGTGCGAGAGTGGAAGGGCGACACGGCTACACCAAAGGTAGGTTTTATTTCCTACTGTAGTGAGGAAATTGATAGCTAGGGATGTATTTACCACTAGTCGGGGTTCGGGATGTTCGGGTAGAGTCTCCGACCGCTGAGTCTGTTCCGGTGGTGAATGAATTCTTTTTGATGTATTTCCCGGGCGAGCTACAGTATTCCCCGAAGGAAATAGATTTTGCAATCGACTTGCTACCGGGCACTCGGCCCATATCAGGCTCCACCTCAGTATCGTATGGCTCTACTTGAACTTAGAATTAAGGAGCAGTTGAAGAATCTGTTAGATAAGAGGGCTTTATCGGAAGTGATACTTCACCATGGGGTGCGTCGGTTCTATTTGTGAGAAGAGGATTATTAAGCTCATGTCTATAGATTATCGGCAGTTGAATAAGATTCCAATCAAGAATAAGTATCTTGCTTCCCGAGAATAGATGATTTGTTTGATCGATTCACGAGCGGATATTTCTCCAAGATTGACTTACGGTCCGGATACATCGGAGTTCGAGTTCGTAGAAAGAGACATTCCCAAAACGGCCTTCGGGACCCGATATGACCACTTTGAATTCCTAGTTATGTCCTTTAGGTTGTGAATGCCCAGTATTTATGGACACGATGAACAGCACCTTCAGACTATACTGGACACGATTCGTGATAGTATTTATTGATGATATTACAGTGTATTATTATCGCTTTTGAAATGGAACCACCAGGCTCATTTACAGACTGATGCTCCAGATTCTTAGGACATGATTATATGCTAAGTTCTCAAATGTGAATTGGTAGAATTTCATTAGCCTTCTTAGGACATATTGGTGTCGGATGCTAGTATACGGAGTTGACACACGAGAAAATGAAGAAGTCAAAACATGGCAGCCTAGACCTACCATTCCAGGCCGAAGTCCACTTGATTTTGCAGGATTAGACGGATACTACAGAAGATTTGTTGAGGATTCTCCACTATAAGCGGCACCTCTGACTAAGCTGACGCAGAAAGCAGTAAATTTCCAGTGGACAGCGGCGTGTGGACAGAGTTTCCAAGAATTAAAAGCCAGTTAACCTCCTCTCCGGTGTTAACATTACCGGAAGAGTACGAAGGTTGTCGGTGTATTGTGACGCATCGAGGTATTGGGTTGGGTTGTGTGTTGATGCAGCACGGTAAGGTGATTGCGTATGCTTCCAGACAGCTGAGGAAACCTGAAAATTGCTTACCCGACCTGGAGTTAGCCGCAGTGATCACGCCTTAAAGATATGGAGACATTACTTGTATGGCGTCCATGTGGATATTTTCACGGATCATAAGAGCCTACAGTATATCTTCACTCAGAGGGAGTTGAATTTGCGACAGCGTCGCTGGTTGAAGTTATTGAAAGATTACGACATGGACATTTTGTATCATCCGGGGAAAAGACAATGTATTAGCAGATATAAGCGTAATCGATAGAGGAATTTGGCGTATTTGCGGCGGCAGCGGGTTAGTCACAGATCATAAGAACCTACAGTATATCTTCACTCAGAGGGAGTTGAATTTGCGACAGCGTCGCTGGTTGGAGTTATTGAAAGATTACGACATGGACATTTTGTATCATCCGGGAAAAGACAATGTAGTAGCAGATGCTCTCAGCCGTAAATCGATGGGGAATTTGGCGTATTTGCAGCCCGAGCAGCGGGAGTTGGTCAGAGAAATACATCAATTAGCTAGCCTAGCCGTTCGTGTAGCAGAAACAGAGGAAAACAGAGCGGTAATTCAGAACACCGCTGTGTCGTCATTAGTTGTGGAGGTAAAAGAATGGCAATATGAGGATCCTGACCTGGTCTAGCTTAAGGACAGAATTCAGCAAGGGAAAGAGCCAGATTTTCAGATAACTGAGGATGAAGTACTGCAATGTAAGGGCCGCCTCTGTGTTCCAGATATTTCAGGGCTCTGCCAGCAGATTATGAGTGAGGTACATTACGCACGCTATTCTCTCCACCCAGGCACAACGAAAATGTACCACGATATCAAGGAAATCTACTGGTGGCCAAGTATGAAAAGAGAAATAGCCAAATTTGTATCCCAATGTCCTAACTGCCAACAGGTAAAAGCGGAACACCGGAAACCAGGCGGGTTAATTCAGGACATAGTTGTGCCTCTCTGGAAATGGGAAGCAGTGAACATGGACTTTGTAGCAGGATTACCCCGTACCAGACATAGACATGATTCCATTTGGG
>JACEIK010005947.1:14456-29888 GCA_018107945.1 Datura stramonium
GCGCTTATTAGATATTTAGGATTATCTCTGTCTTCTAAAAAATGAAACAAGCTAGACTATCATCAGCTTGTTATGAAGATCACAACAAAAATAAGGACAGACTATGCTCAGAAGTTGTCATATGCTGAGAAATGTCAGATTTTTATTATTGTGTTTTTCGTAATACAAAATTTTTGGGAGGCTGTTTTTATCTTCCTCAAAATGTAATCAAAGAAGTGGATAAACTATGTAGGGAATTTCTTTGGGGGAAGAATAAGGAGGAAAATACATTTGGTATCATGGAATCAGGTATGTCTGGCTAAGAAGTTTGGAGTGCTTAATATCAAGGGTTGTAGGATTCTGGAACGTAGCTTCTGTTGGTAAACTACTTTGACAATTATCCACGAAAAAAAATTCCTTATGGGTCAAATGGTTCATGATATATATGAGAGATGAGGCTGATATATGGAGTCATAGAGTACCCCATGATTATACTTGGTATTGGAGGAAATTGAATTATTTGAAAGTGAAGATGCTGGTACTCAAATAATAAATACTTCCTTACTCATGATGGCAAGTATTCCATCACTAGGAGTTATAACAAGCTTATTGGAATTCATTGACCATGGAGAATTTCTAATTTGATTTAGAATGTTGTAGCACAACCCAAACACAAGTTCATCCTTTGGCTGGCAGTGCAGAAAAGGTTGTTGACCAAGGAAAGACTGCTACATCTGTGCATTGATGTGGAAAATTCTGCTTGCTGTTTGTGCGATTCTCAGGTAATTTAAACTGATTTGCACTTGTTTTGTGAATGCAATTGATTTAGAACTATAAGTATAGAGTTAATGAGGTGGGCAGGAGTACAGATGAGGTCAGGAGACAGCCTTGGTATTGATGAGAATAAAACATAAGCATTGGAAGCAGTTCGAGAAGGAGACAATTGCAGTCTTACGGGGAGCTAGTATATATCATATTAGGAACTGGAGGTTGTTTAGAGATATACATGTGCATACTAATACTGCTATATAATAGATTCAATTAGAGGTAGTAGAAAGGATAGAGCTTCTTAGACAGTTTAGACGAGCAAGTAGTTGCAGTAGTTTCATAAACTTCCTTTACTGTAATTAGTTTTGTTGATTGAGGCTCATCAAAACCGATTCCAATCTTGGTAGTCGGGTTTTGATTGAGTGCTCTTTAGTTTGTATGCTTGTTCTCTTTTGTTGGTATGATAATATTCACAGTTTTACCAAATAAAAATATATGCACCTTAAGATGACATGCGTACAACCTAAGTCCATTTTATGAAATGCTTTCCTATTTAATTTGTTAGATATCATAAGAGTACGAATTGCAACTTAAGATAGTACATAAATTTTCATCGATTGCTCCTCTTTAGGTAATCCTTTTATTTTTTTAAATTTATTTCTCCCATAACTTATGAACATTTTAAACCAATGTTTGAAAGTTCTTCTGAGCAAACTAAAAGTTTTATAAATAAATATTAGACCAATATCTAAAAATTTATGGACTTTAGAGATAGTCTAATATTTTATATTTTTTAAAAATATGAACAAAATTTAAATAGTGACCTAAAAACTATCATTTTCGTAAATCAGCCGAGATACGATGGGCTGGAGAATTTTGGGCTCACGTAAATTAGTCATGGGCCACTGAGCCAGACTACTCGTAGGAACTTCTTCAATCACCAGATCAAGGCGGTGCACTATAAAAAAGAATAAATAGAGAAAAGTTCGAAATTTTTAGACAGCTTCTCAGAGGAAGAAGGGATGGCGGGAAACGATTCGCAGAAGCAATTCCTAACTCTAATCCGTGAATTCGCATCTGAAAAATCTCAAGCAGGTTAGTTTTTGCTCCCTCATTTCGTCAAATAGAATTCGTGTGAAATTCTTCACGGGATGATTCAACGGATTTGATAACTGGAAATTGATTTTGTAAGCTAAAACATTGGAATTTCCAGAGCGAAGAATAATAAATCACAAGAAGCGAAATCTAGAGCTTCAATTGGAGCTTGAAGTTGCAAATGCTGAGGTCCAAGAGGCGAAGCATCAGAAGGAGACTGCTGAGCAAGAGCTCAAAGGATACGAAGTTGAATTGGCCAGAAATGAATCTGCCATTCAAACCCTAGAGGTTTTCGATTTCTTTTGTATTTGTATTGGATGATGTTTTATGGTTAATGCTTTGAGCTGATTGAAACATACCTAATTAGCTGAAATTTGAACTCCAGAAAAGTACTTGTTTTCGTTTTTCTAAGAGATCCGTTTCAATAATGTTACAGGAAGGAATGGCTTTTATTCAAGATGAATTATCAGCCTATGGATCTAATTTGGAGGCTCTTAAGGTAAAAATCTACTCTAGGTTATGTTCTACTTTAAGGCGCACTTGATGCCACGGTTAACAGCCAGATACTCCTAATTATTTTGTGGTTATGATTGTTGAATTTTAAACTACTTTAATATTAGCTTTTCATATTGTATTTAATTATATTTGTAGATTTGAACATTATTGTATTGGCTTGCTAACAAGGCCACTGTTTCTTCTTATGAACTCACTGGTCAATTCATGATATCTGAACCGTCAAAAGAAAAAAGATGCAGACACCCGGTAATGACATGCTTTCTTCAGTTGACCTCTCTTTACTCTTTTTGGTCAATTACAATCACTTTAACTATGAAGAAAATGCATCTTGCTCTCCAATTAGTGTTATGAAAATCTGTAGTCTGATTGCTATTCTTTTTCTCATTGCATCTATCATTGCTTATGCAGAGATGACTTCATTGAGAAAATGCTTGAGCTCAATGCAAAGATAAGGTACAGGATGTTTGTGTGTCTTAATAGACAGTAATCTTTTACTATTGAAATGCACTGGAGGAATTCAGGCTAATTAGGTAGAGTTCGTCGGTATCTTTTGAAAAAATTGTAGATAAGGTTTATAGCTCCAATGATGTAGCTTTTGTCAAACATACAACAGCTAAGTATAGGCTGAGAGATAAAACAGTATCTGGTCAATCCATGTCCATGTTGTGCCGATGTTAGAATAGCTAACTTAGTCACTATTCTTTTTCTAATTTGCATTTACACATACCTGGACCAAGAATACTTACTAGTTTGGCATTACTTGGCTGCTGCAAAATTTTCTGGATCACATTCACACATACCATGGCTAAAGTAATACCACTAACTTCATTTTACTCTAAAGGCTGATTCAGTTTGTAATACTTGTAGATTGAAGATCATCTAGATTCTAGTGATATTGTTGTTTGACATGCTTATAATATTTGATATGTCATGACTACTAGCAACAAGAAATTGTGCTTGGGGAGTGGTCATATCTGTCGAGCATCTAGTTATATGAGAAAGAGAAACACTTTGACCTGCTGATTTAGCATCTACAGTTATGCAATGATTATGTGATTTTTCTTTTGCTTTTCAAAATAATTTGTTGCGATTGTATGGTCACATAAACAAAGACTTTTTTATTGAGCTTCCAGTAGCCCATATCATATTTCATTGTTCAGTTCTAACTCAGAAACTACTGAACTACAAATAGTACTAATGCACTGGATATCTCAAATATAGTAATCAAAGTGACACATTAGGTCGACCACAGAAGAATTAGTGGCCAGATATAAACCTATCTATTCTCATTCTAACTCTGATGCTCATTTCATTTTAATTTTGTGACTACACTAAATTGAGATTTAGCCTCCCTGCTGTTAAATGGTTGAACTTTTTTCTGCTAAACTGGATGCAGGAAATTCCACGAGTCAATGGCCTCTATACTCCGAAATGATAATTTCAGTGACTCAGCATCAAAGCCTGGTCTGTTAACGCACGTAGATAAGCGCTCTTCTTTTTGTGATGTGTTAGCGAGTTTCTTCTATTATGTGGATGTTCAACTTTAAAGACTTCAAAAAGCTCTATTGTTGCTTTTCTACAATAGCTTCTTCAAGTTGAAGAAGAATTGTTTTACACCTTCACAAGCAGGTCCAGCAAAAGCCAAAGCAGAAGATGTTGAAGCTTTCAACAGAGACCTCCAGAATAAGCTAGCTCAGATAGTTTCTCAGATCACTAAGGAAGAAGAGGAATTCCAAGCTGAACAGGATATTCATAGGCAGGCAAGTTATTGTGTTTTTGTTAGACCTGTCTGTTTTCATTTTGTTTATTCTGTTGCTGTATTGTCTGGTTATTGGTATTAGGAGAACTTAATACATTGATCTGTGTGGTGTTTTTCAGCTTGAAGAGGAGTTGAGTATTTTGGAAAGAAAAGTATCACTGATAGAGGGAATCACAAAAGAGAATATGGAAATGCAGGAGTTAGCCAGATATCCTTGAATTTTTGTTGTTTGGTCTCTCTGCTACTTAAAGCTACTTATTTATTATGTTCAGCTCATTGGTGGAAGAGAAATGAGTCGACAATGGATCTCAAAATTTCATTAGCCATTCCACACTTTAGACAATAGTCTCTTTGTGTCTTATTTTATTACTGAGAAGCTCTTTCACACCTCAAAAAAATACTTATGGAATTAGGTCCCATGCTTTAGATTCGTCAACAATTATTGTGTCCTTGACTGGAAGCAAGCAGACTTCTGAATTGGAAAACAGATGCTCTTCCCTTGGTGATGAGCTACAGAGGAGGTCGGTGTGTCCCAGATGTCATAAGGACAACACAGAGGCATTAGGTGAAATTCTTCAAGCAGGCGATGAGAATTAGCTTCTTTTAAGTAATCCCTGACATTAAACTGATGATAGTCAAAAGCAGGACCCTGAGATGCTTACGTTTCTGCTCTCATGTCTTCCTTTGGCTTTATCTGTGGCCAAGCTTTGGTTTACTATAGATAGGGCTGTTTTGCGTAATTGATGCTCCTAGATTTTCCACTCACTCCCCCTATACTTCCTAAAGAACAAATGTAATGAAAGCTTTAAAATGAGATGTACTTTTACCAAAAGGATATTTGTATTTCTGTTTCTTTCAGCTGTCTATGGTATTGCTAAAGAAGAACTTTAAATGTACTTGCCTCTAATATCCTAATAAAATTGTCGTCACAGCCCATGCTCCACCTCCCATTATTGGGTGTTATGGGGGGCTTGAAAGTGAATCCACCAGAATGCTTTTTTGAAGGATTGGAAGTGATTGACTTGTAAAAATATGAATTGTTTGTTCAGCTGAATAGGACCTAGGAAGTTATCTTTCAGATTTTCCTGTTTGCACATATGTTGTTGATCCTTCTATATCCCTCACAATCAATGATGAAGAGTGGAGATCTAGCGACTCTATTACTCTTGACTTGTACCTGCCACATAAAATCAGCTCTTGTAAATTGACGTTCACAAAATCATCTATAATGAGCTAGAGATCAAAGAAACTACAGTTAACAATGAGTCGGATACTTACATCTTTACTAGGAATTACGGAGGGGACTGAAAGGAGGAAATGGAACCAAACTTGAATGGGTACGTTTTTTATCTTCAACTATTACAGAGAATAAAGCGGAGACAGGCCGATGGTCAGAGAACTTGCTTTCACTGCGGAAATAGGTAAGCTGTTTCACTCCCTTACCATACCATAGGATCCTATCACACCTGCCATAAACATTCCAAGTTTCATGATAGCTAGTATGAGCACATAGTGGCGAGCAATAACCAGTACTTGGTCAGATTCCTAAAGAGTCTTTTTCTTTTTAAATTTTTATCGTCAATTTTGAAAAAGGGACTAGACCTGACTCCTGAGGGTTTTCAAATTTCTGGGGGATGCACAATGTTTGCCTTTTTATGAGAAGTTGGGGTAATGAATCATTCACAGGTTTTTATCTGGCGAGAGTACTAGATAAAAATGTCAAGGGATGACTGTACCATGCTGGAGTTCTTTGCTTCTCCCCCGCTCTGCTTGGAAGTCCACCAGAATAACGATTGCAATTGGAAAAAGAATATTTGTATGTGGGTGCAAATTCTATATTTCCCTCTTTCCAGCCCTGAAATACTCCACCATCTTCTAGTTCCTTCCCCAACTGGTCAAACTCTTGCAGGGCACTCCAATTTTTCTTCTTTATCAATTCCCTCGCTAAATTGTCTTCCAAGTATAATCTGTAGTTGAGATCTCCAAACCAAAATATCTGGCTGTTCTACAAGAAAATACATCTTGTCAGCTTAGTTGGAAAAATCTCGCCTTTTTGTTATGCAATGGAGTTTTAATAATTATAAGAAATCTGCTTAGCCTCTTAGTTCAACATCTTTACTTTGAATCCAATTATTTTCCTAGGCTTTATAATAATCGTCATTATTATTCTTGTAATTTGATTCGAAAGGAAATTCCTCTGCCTATGTTTTTATAAGTTTGACTTATCCCTAATTTTGAAACAGAATATATTGAATATATGTTACAAAGTCGTTACTACTTACTAATACATTCATGTTAGGACAACTCTTGTAATTAGTCGGGTATGAGAAAGATGACTTACTCATGTCCTAAGATGGTGAGAGGATGATTTTTATGGCAGTCTTCAGGCAGCCGGTGGAAAGATGTTCTCCTAAAAATTTCCGAGACTTGATGGTTCCTTTTCCCTTCATCACCTTTCTTTTCTCCTGAGGCTAAGTGAGCTGCCACAAAGCAAAAACTAGTTCCTCCTATGGACATGCTCACAGAGACTGATCCTTTGTTTCCCAAATAGCCCATAATGCCACAAGCTACTGAAGAGACCTTCACTTCCGAGACACAATATTTCTTTAGCAATGCCCTTCTCATCCAGACACTAATGAAGACACCGACCATCTTCTTGCTCGCCATCAATTTATAGCTACCAACACGATCTGAGAGTTCATATTCAGTTCTAGAGTGACCTCTTCCTGAAGTTGCTATTTCATAGTCTCTCCTCAGTCTGCTATCCGATGCAGCATCTCGATCATATTGATAATTATCATTGGTGATTGGATTGACCATGGGTGTTAACCAGGCACCACCATACTTGCTATTTAGAGTTTTACCGATGAGCACGTTCCAGTTAGTAGCTTCTGTTGGATCTTCTGCTCCAATTACTGTTTTAGGCTTGAGAGGGACTATTTCCTGGAAGCTGCTAGAGGAAAAGTTTTCTTCTTAAATGACCAATTCCCCAGTGATGATAAAAGAAGGTTATACTTTGAACTTATACATACCCAAGAACATACATATCAGCTGCTTCTTTCAGATTCAGCCACTCATCCAAATCTACAGCCAGACTTCCCACAGGAGATCTTCCTGCAACATTCCATGTACCCACAAAGATTCTACAACAGAAAGATCGAATTATTTTCCTCAAAATATGTATTATCCTGTTAAGCTTTAGAGGCGCATGATATTCCAACTGATGCTCACCTCAATTCATTGTGTAGAATGCATGGTCCACTGTCCAGTGACCTACCAAAGAGACCATCCATGCACTCATCATCTTGTTCGTCGTTATCTGCAGATACCAACCAAAAGGGAGCACCAAAATATAAGAAAGAAATTTGAATACGTGAAATGAAATGAATGAATAGACTCTAGGCACGACACAAGCCAGATTACCAAGAAACGATATAAACCTGAAATTTCGCTTAGATGGGATGCCTCAGCTCTGCTTCTTCTTTTGCTAAACCACAACCGAAACAATTTTCTTCTTGATTTTCGTTGATTGTTACCCATGATTTGAAATAAAGTCCATTCCAAAAATTACCAGTTTCCTCAAAGAGATGGCAACATCTCTTTTTGTCAAATCGGATAGCTAAGGAATATCAACATGGCTGCCCTTTAGGTTCTGGGTAAAGCTATTGTTGTATTGGTCGCCTTGATAGAAAACGTTGTGGACTGGACGAATGAGACAACTACAAGAAGCTCGAAATTGAAACCTCCCTAATTTATGCGATAATACCAAGATTTGAAGAGAGAGAGTAAGAAAAGTCAAAGGTTGATTGAACTGCACATTTGGGAAGCTTCCGTAATAGTCTAATTTATTTTCACTGAGTTGTTCAACCAGGAAGGAATTAGTTATAGTTACAATAGAATATTGGCCGCACAAGGTTCCATCAATTTTACGATTATATGGTTGTTTATAAACAGTTCATATAAGTCTTGTGTTAACTCTTTATCCGTGACTAGAAGTTATCATACCACATGGCCAGATCAAGTCATCAAACTGTCTAAGTCGTGCATTTGTTAATTACTCACTGTCAAGCACGATACCTAAGCCATCTTTACAACCGTACATATCTGCATCATTGATTGATGGCCCGACTTTTCATCTGCCAAGCCTCAAACTTCACCACGTCTTAATCAGCTACCATGTATACTCTCAATCTTCACCACCACAAGCATGGATGGATGAATTATTTATAGTAAAGATGTCGCGGTATATAGTCACTTTTGGGTGGCGAACAAAGTCTAACGTTGAAAGAAATAAGCAACCTATAAGATATAATCATCAGGGTACGAACTCTGTTCAAAGTGAATAATATCACACCAATAATTAGGTGTGTATTGTGCTAGCTTACCCCAACTGTCACTGTCCTCGAGTTAAATATAGCTCCAGCCTCCAAGTAAATAGATGTAGACTTGCAACGTGTTAAGTTACCTCATTTATTCCACTACTTGGATAATATTTTTACTTATACTAAGTTAATACCTGTGATAATAAAATGTTAGTTGCTTACCAATTCTCTATTTTAGATTATCCCCAGCTCATGAAGAGAGTGATAGGAATAAAATCCTAAATAGATTTTAAGTAAACAATTTCTTTTCCAGGTCCGTTAGAATTATCAGACAATTATTTGGGACAGATTCATCTTTCTTGATGGAGTTTCGAAAAGCTTTTTTTTTAAAAAAAAAAAAAATTAACTTAAATAGCTATCCATCCGATTGTGCCTTATTCATACGAGAAATCATACAATCGACATTGGGTTGAAAATTTGAAGCCATTTGTTAGTGTCTTCCGTGCTGCAATAAGGAGTTTTAGTACCTTTTTAAGTACTAACCTAGTAGGTGGGAATATTAAGATGACCTTTGGCTCAGGGATGTTAACTAGTGAAGTGGTCCATGGAGAAGTAGAGGACCTGGATGGCTTAAAAGAAATGTATGATTAACATTTAAAGACGGTGATCTTGACTTCCGACACATACATATCTGTAGCTTTCTTAGGTTGTGACATTCTACCAGAATTAATTATAGCTTTGATTGGACTGACACCGGCTTTTACGGAAATGCATCAGCTTCGTCCTTTGAGAATACTTATTCTTCGCATATTATTTAGGGACGGCTCATAAAATCGGTGATCTGAAGCGAAATTATATTATAAGGCCCTCTTAAACTTATTTCATAAAATTGATATTACAATGGACTTAAAGAACTTGTGATTTGATCTATAGATCAATCAAACATGATTTTTTTTTAAAAAGAAGCTAAATAAGATATATTGAGTTAAAATTTAAAAAAGTAAAACCATCAAAAACATGAAAAAGAAATGAATGTATTAAGATTGAAGAGCGTAGAAAAATTTACAGATATTTACTCAGTATAACCTTAACCAAAGTTTAAAGACAATAACTTTAACTTCNATATAAATTATATATTATATATAGTAAGTAATACAGTATAATATCTGTGAGGCCTTCAATATTTGAGGCCCCAAGGTAATGACATTAGTAGTCGTACTCGTACCCTAGAGCCGCTCTAATATATTGATAGGAGAGTAAATAGCATTAAAGTTTATGCTTGCTTGACTTTATCCCTATTTCCTAAGCATACTAGCGTACAAGCAAGATAAAGTAGAATTTATCAGAATAAAAATATTGCAAATTGACTACTATGAAGAACAATTCGGGAAGTGGTAAGGGAATGGAGACTTTTCTATTTGAAATTAAATAAATACTTGTTGCTTCCACCCCTATTTTAAAATGTTAATCAACCCACATCCCCTTTTATTCCCTTGAGAATTTTTTTTCTATTTTTTCTTTTAATTTTAACAAAAGAGGAACAAGTAGGTTAGACTTTCGATATTTAATTAATTGGCAAAAATAGAAAAGGTGCTGGTTGATGATTTATTGCAAAACTCGGATGAGATGTTCAGTTGGTAGGTCAAAATTTAGGGTATATGCTTCGCTGGCAGAAATCCAGTTGGGACCCCTTGCATGACTTTGCATTATCTTCGCATACCTCAATTAGGGAACAGGGCGGAGCGAAATAAAGCCGAAGAATTCATTTGAATTGCTTCCGATAAAAATTTATATTATTTATATATAGTTAAAATTATATTTAATCTATATGATAGATATTGATGCTCTTTGAATTTTTTTGTGAATTTACGTTTTTATATTTTGAATTATTTAGTAAAAATTTTGGCTCGACCACTATATTAGAATTTTTTTAGTGAAGAGTGATTATTATTATTTACAAATATATTTACCTAAAAACAATGTTTGTACTATTTCATTTATTAAATAGTAGAAGTTCCGCCATTTCAATTTACATGATACTATTTTCTTATTAATTTGTTTTTAAAATAACGAAAAGATTTATTTGGATACATATAACGATAAACTTCATATTTTTACTTTTAGTAAGAAGTTCTTGTAGTCGCGCAAATATCATAAAAGGTTTAGAATTATAAATTTCAAATTTTTTTTTTAAATTACTTGACGAATCTAACTATGTTACATTTCTTTTTTGGGCTATTGCCACCTGTAGTAACTTTCAACCCATAACATGCAAAACCAATTTGGTCCATATAGCAATTACATTGTCCATGTTGACAATGCAAAACTAATGACGGAAAGTGTCACAACTTTGATGTGACTACTGTTTCATAAATGGTTAAGCTGCACTTTGATGAAAGAGGGTCAGTAGGAGCTTAACTTTTAGGCCCAATATTACTGTTTCTAGAATAGATAAGACTATAATTTGGGCCCAATAGGCCCTAAAGTTATACCCATATGAGTGAAGGGTTGATATCAGATAGAATCCAATTTTCATTGTCCCTCTTCTCCAAACGTAATAGAAAATTTCTTTTAAAGCCAGTTACTCATCCACTAAGGGGTCGTTTGGTAGGGGATAAAATAAACAAAGTTATCTCATGAATTTGGATATCCCACCATATATATGGGAAAGTTTATCCCATAATTATAGTATAAATGGTGGGTAAATAATCCCAAAACTAACTAATACTCCTATCAAACATAGGATTAAAATACTCCTATATTTCTTATCCCGCGTACCAAACGACCCCTAAGGCTAGGTTGGATGTTTTCCAAAAAATCAATAACATATTCAATGTAATAGTGCGTATTATAATCTTACTAGTGTCCTTTATCTCTTAAAGGTAGTGAAACTGTTAAATGTTTGGATCAATTGAGTTCTCGATCTAGAGAACTAAGAAACTAGCACTGCGCGTGCTGTTTTTGCTGCAGGCCACATAATGTGGGGGGTCTATGATAGGTGCAAATATTTTTGTACTCAATTAATTAGCCTCATGCTTATTTCTTGTATACACTCTCACTTGAAACAAAAAAGGTCTGTTGAAGCATGTTAAGTAAAAGGACACTACTAATCATGTCCTTTTAAAGTTGTCTAACTCAAATCATTGCTCTTTTAACTTTTTTTTAGTTCAAAAATTCAACACAATATCTAATGAATCATTCGAATAAAAGAGTTTGAAAGATATCGGCTCTTGTTTTTTGCTCATAATTCTGCCTTGTACCTGAAACATATTTAGGATAAACACTGCTTCAAAATTGTGCGACATGAAATAGAGACAAATATAGTGTAGGTTTTATATATGGTTCAATTGAACCTATTATTTTCTGTTTGAATTAAGTATGTATATATATACATGCAAAAAAAAATTTAAAGTGTACACTCCTTGTGAATTTTCTGTCTCTGAATTCTGAATTCGCTTCTTAAAAAAATAAGAAGAGAAAAGCGCTCGATTGTTATTAAAACTATTAAAAAATGCACACATATAATAAGATTATGCTAATTATTAATTCATTGCCTCTAAATTGTGAATTTCGCCTCATTCATGAACAACAAAAGAAAAAGCTTGGTTGGTACTAAAACTATAATTGGAAAAAAAAAAAAATAGAACAAAAAATGTGAACTTGTAACTAAAGATCAAGATAGGTCTTTCTATTCAGAAAATCTTTAGCATTACACAAGTAAATATGCTATTGAATGAAAAGAACCACCTTGATTTTTTTTATTTTTTTTTTTGGAAAATCTCAGTTGGGGGGGCTAAATTTAATAAATGGGTCTACGCTTTGAAAAGTGTTTGTCACCTCCTTTGAGTGAAATAGGAGTTCGAATTCTGCAGCTTTTGTTATAACTATAAGCCTTTGCATCAGATATTAAATGTTGTCTGAACATTGTTATAAATGCCTCTGCTCTTTCATTCAATTCCTCCATTGAAATTTGGTGAGCATCATCTAATATTTGATCTTCTGATCTGTTTTCCTTCTTTTCTATTGGATATTCCTCTTTCACATCCTTTCTACTAATTGCTTCTTCTGATATTAATAATATTTCTTCTACACAAGGCACCAAAGGTTTCTTGCATTCTTTCACCTCCTTTTCCTGTTTAAAACATAAATAATTAAATAAATAAAACTATACACCCATTATGAAAAAGAAATACTTATAATTTCATGTGCTTGGCCTAATATTCAGGCATGGAAGTTTATCGAAAAATAATATTGATTTTGATCCTTATTATGACTTATTATATTTAACTTTTAATTACTTAAAATATGTGTTTTTGGTATTTTTGCTTTAAAACATTTGAACTATTTTAGAACTATATTATTCTTAAACATGGATATTAGGAGTGCAGCTAAGGGTGTGACTTGATGGGGTTTGAGAATCATGAGATTTTAGATTCAAATTTTAGTAAAAATAAAAAAAATACTAAGTGATTTCTAATAAAGCACACGGATATGCAAAAGTTGATCCAAACACGGCGATTAAAAAAAAAGAAAGACATGAAGTTACAGTACAAGCTTAATGTGACATGTGGGTAATTGAATGGTTAACAATTCTGATAAATTGTGAACTTTCTCAAGCAAAAATCAGAAAACATAATAAGGTCAAAAATCAGGATTTATGAGTAATAACTAATCAGTGACTAAAAGTGCTATTAACCCATATAACAACTTAAATTTTTAGACGAAACAATAACAAAATAGAAACATTTTGTCACCTCAATCTTGGATTCAGTAGTGTTGCTGCTGATGCTGATGCTGATGCTTTCTTGGGTGGTTTCAAGAATAGGAGTAGTAGTAGTAGCTGTTGTTGTAGATGTGAAAAGAATAGCTAAGAGTAAAAGATTAAGAGCAAGAAATGCTATAACTCGCCACTGTTCCACAAAAGAAACTAAAATAGCACGTTCTAAACATGCAATTAAAGCAGCCACTCCTGCTGCAAACCATACTGCTTGTAATTTATCTTGTTTCTTTGTATCCTCCATTCCTACTACCATCACCATTTCTCCTACCTTTTTCTTCCTCTTTTCAATGTTAAATGTGTGCTTTGTATTTTATTTGACTTAGTGAGAAGCCAAGGATGGTTTTTTTTTTATAGAGAGGAGGGAGATGGGTAAAATAACACATGAGTTTGGGGTTTATTTACATTAAAATGCCACTGGATTTCAAGCTTCTGTTGGGTGGGTGGGTCATAGTTTAATGATCAGATGATGTGACAAATGAGAATGTTTTTTGAGGGACAAGGAAACATTCTCATCTGCTATCACAGGAACCTCTGCACTCTGCTCTTTTGTTTTCTTATCATTGCTCCTACTCATTTCCTTTTCCTTCTGTTACTTTGATTGTTTGTTACTGTTTGGCTTTTTTGAAATTTCAGGCGTGCACCGGCTTTTACTATTTACTTGTAATCCCCTCTTAAAAAGAATATTATTTTTTTTATTATTAAAAATAATTTAATTATAAAATTATCGTTTATTTTTAATTAAATGATTTATAGCTGCATAAAGAGTCAATGAGTGTTTTAGTTCGTAAATTTCAAGCGTCTTTCTTTCTTTTTTAAATTTTATGTCAAGTTAAATAATGTCACACATAAATTAAATCGGAAAACGTAAATGCTATCAAAAGCAATATAGTTTCTGTTTTTGAATTTGCCTTCTTAATCTGATGAGAAAATCATAGGAGATAAGACTTTCATGCTCATTTTTATCTCAACATAAAATTATTCTAGGAAACGATACTACGATGATTTTTTTTTTTTTGCTTCTTTTTAAGCTTTCCTCGTATTTGTAGCTGACATCCTTATTAAGAAAGAAAGAATTTTTTTTTATTTTACTTATCTTCCACTTTGAAAATCTAGTTTCATGATTGAATTTCTACTTTCTTGTATAAAGTTGAGGTCCAAAATTTGCCTAAAAAGAATAGAACATCTTGTTTATCACCAAAAATGATTACATAAGACCATTTTAATCAATGTTTGTCATCTGCTCCTGAATACTGTCTTAAACACTCAAACTGTGACATAATTAGTTCAATTTTTTTCTAATTAGCTGATGCTTTCGAATACTCTATTATACTAGTACTAATTACCACTTCAAATCCTGCCTCTCGATTACAATAGGCCTTTTCTGTGCAGTAACCATTCTAATTTTTACTTTCATCTCAGCATTTGAACCGATTTCATTTTTTCCCTGATTCGATGCAATGGTGGAATGATTGAAATCTCTTCATCTTTAATCAAAGGGATCGGGGTGAATGAAATTTTTTTTTGTTAGGAACGTTGCATCCAAGAATAGGTCTTACAATGCGCAAATTCGAATTTAATCGAGTCTCAATGGGAATATCAAACACCGAGTAAAGAAAAAAATCCGGCATTAGAAAGTTTTTCAACTGTGAAATCTTTCATCTGTGCAAGTACTTCATATATCAATACTTAGGATAAGTGAGTTTTAGATTGATAAGTAGAGCAACAATCAAAGGTGAAATGACAAGTACTTAACTAATGATACTCATTCGAACATTAATGTGTATCAATATTCAAAAGCTGAATGGAGGAGGGAATCCAATGGTGATAAGAGAAATGAATGGAATGTGTCACTGGACGTGAGAAGCCTAAAGGCACGCCAACGTCCTTTTGATGTTTGCCATTTAACACAATGTGACCCCACTGCTGTCTGATATGTTCACATCTTCGCCTATTTACTATCCAAACATATTTTGTTTGTTCAGGTCAACCATGTTACTCTTTAACACCTAATGAGTAAAATTAATGTTATTCCTTTAGTCAGGCACTATCATTTGAATTTTCTTCTATTTCTTGGCAACTTTAGAAACAAAACATCACACTATGGCCCTGCTATTGGAATTTGGTTTCAACAAAAGTTATAGGTGGAAAGAAGGAAACACGTGGAAAGAATACAAAGTTAGTCAGACAAGGAAAAGGAAAAAGAGGATAAATCT